>JAOVVB010032930.1:0-15496 GCA_028570985.1 Heterobranchus longifilis
AATGGGTATGAGAAAAATAATGTGTTTTTGAACCTTAAAACATGTAACCATGTATGTATGAACCTGACACCATGTGGGACCTTTAAAGTGGCCATAATCAATATTTTACAACAGACAACCATGGATGAGTACATGTATGTGAAAGAGGTCACTCATAGTGATAATTATAACCCGACTCTGCAGCTCCCCTCAGCTCTACGGAGTTTACAGCCACATTCAGCTCATTGTTTTGGTTGAGTGTTTTGCTGCGCTCTCACCGCTCTCATAAACAGAATGTATGCTAAGTTAGCAACTAGCTGGTGAAGATAGTGGAGCATTTAGCAGCTAAAGAGACAGATATTTCCCTCAGGAGTTGGTGGAGGCTAAAAACAGAGCTAAACAAGAGTGAATATTGGACTTACATTCACCATTCAACCCCAGATGGATTAAAATACTGCTTCATAACAGCTGGGATTGTGGTAAAATATTAGGGTTAAGCATAAGCTATTTTGATTAAAGCTGCGGTAATTGATTTTCTTGGCACTCGGGTGCAGAAAATATTGAAAAACAGATCAGATGCCCATTCGTCTCACATTGCCAGACATATCTCCACAGCGCTGGAGTAAGGTCTGGATCTAGTGCGTTTTCACTCTGGCATAGAGGAAAAAACACTCTGGTTTGTTTGCATTTCTTTAAAGCAATGGTCATGAGCGGTGCGCAGCCCCGGATGCAGCGGCGATACCTCTGCAAAATAGAAAGAACAGAGCAGGCCTGCCTGTTGCACGATTCAAATCTTCAAAACTTGCTGGTTGTTGTTGTTGTTTCTCGTAGCGAAGGGATGTTGAGAACGGTAACACGAAGGGTTAGGGACTTCCTGCGGGTCCCTGCGTGCACAAAGTCGGGCGTTATGCCAGCACTGTTTATCAAGTAAGCCAGACTAAGGTGTCGATCAGACAGAACGCACTTTGCAGGTTGAAAAACGTGAGGCGCACCGCACTGCCTTTTTGTTGCAGCCGACCCAGATCAGACAGAGCGCTTTTCAGCAGCCTGCATGGGGCTGCTTTCTATATCGCAGGGTGAGGACCTGAGGGATTCTTTGCTGATTTAAATCCAGCTCTGTGGGAAAGTGTGTGCGGCACCAGTGCACGGAGGACCGGACCCGCGGACCGGAGAACTGGAGGTCTGCTGAGATCGGACACTGGCCACAAGATCTGCAAAGTATCCTGTTAGAAAGTTGAGGCAACAGTTTGTTCAGATGTGTCTTGCAGCCTAGAGCGACGCTGAAAGTGAGCTAACATCAGCTTACAAAACATGTAACTCCCACTTGTTGTCATCGCGACTACAGAAGACCCGCCTCTTAATTAATCTGATTGGAGAACGGGAAGAAACGCTTCATGATGTCGGGCACTTTTCCGCTCTGAGTTTAATTGTTTTCATCTCGATGGGCATCCCCGTCAAAAACCTGAGATGCAAAATGCTTCACTCATTGAAATCAATGTGTAAAAAGCCACCGCAGGCTGTTAAATCGCATTCTGTCTGATCGGGGTCTAAAGAAATACATACAAGCCAGAGCGTTTTCCCTCCTTATCCCAGAGTGAAAACTAGACGAGTGCTCTCCTGACGAACGTAAGGAACGTAAACATATAAAGCTTCACAACATTTGATTCTGAGAATAAATGCACTGTACCTGCTTTACAAAGAGCGCCGGCCGGTGATGGAGACCACTGCAGACTGGGACTGCACATGACCTCTGACACCTCCGCATCCAGCACTGACCCTGCGGGACAGGACAGGGACACTGTGTCTCCAATCTGATAGGCTGTTTTGGAGGGCGTGGCTGTAACTTGACTGTTGAGTGGAGGAATCCCACACGTGGAGCCTGGGACGGGAAGAGAGGGGTTTTGAGTAAGGTTGTCAAGATACCAGAATTTGAAACTTCGAAATGTTCCTGAATAAAAAAGAATAAAGTCTCCCCTCTACATCATTTCCCTAATTACACAAGCAATTTTCCTGCCCTCTGCCTGGTTAAAATACTGCCACTTTCCTGTTTTACAACACTAATATTGCCCCTCCTGCCATTATTATTGCCTATTATGATACAATTATTGATCAAAGGCTTGATTAACACACAGTTTATTATACACTGTACTGATATAAATGGATAACATGGAAATTGACTTTATATTTTCACTGACTGTTATACACTCTCTGACCAGCAGGTGGTGATGCTTCATCTCGCTTCCATCACTATGGATTTGTACATTAATAATTTAACTAGTTTTACCTTTATTAAGAGGACTTTAATTAATAATTAAGGGTAAATTAATGAGACTAGATTAGTCTAGATTGGCTGTCATTTTCCTTTAAAAGAAAGGACGGTGCCCCGATAAACTTTAATATAAATTAAAATGATTATTGAATATCATTTTGATAATTTTCAAAAGAATAATCTTAATAACCTGCTGTATCTACACATACCAATACACAGTTGATTTTCTTGCCTGTTGTTTTATTATTGTTGTCGAGCCAAAACATCACTTTACAAATGGCAACAAAAACAAATCACTTACATCCTGGCTCAACCTTCGACTAAATTTCTAAATTTAAATCTGTTACAGTAAGAAAAACAAACAACAGAAGAGTTAACGGAGTGAAAACGTACTTTTACAAACCATCGCTCCTGTCCTCCACTTCTGGTTTTCAGTGCATTGAGCCGCAGCGCCTCCACTGAGGTAATAACCGCCGATGCAGGAGTACTCCACCGTGTTTCCAACCAGGTAAAAGTCCCGGGGATTCTGAGGAAGAAAAAATACAACAATAGTAGCTCAAAAACATGCACCTTCTTTACTATTCTAAAGAGCTACAAGTATCAATCATACATACTTAATAGTGCCCTTATCCCTTATAATCCAAACATTAAAAATAACAATTTAATTTAGTTTTCTTCACAGAAATGAGTGAAATGCAGAGATACAGGGCAACTGTATATAGTTTATAAAAAAAGCTGTTAAAATCCAGAAGGCCTCGTGACCCCCTGTGAATCTTTGGCGACCCCCACTGGGGGTCGGGACCCCCAGGTTGGGAACCACTGTACTACAGTGTTGCAACCATAGACATTAAATTAGATAGAAAGGACATTGCCATTCAAATCAACGTGGCAGAATGGTCATTTTTATGTGTAGCGTTGCTATGCAACGGACACACTTCTGTATATATTTCCGTATAGACCGACTTGCGGCGTGTCGCGGACTCACTGAGGTGAAGAAGTTTTACTGCAACGACCAAAGGAACGTCACGAAGCATACAGAGCCAGAGTGTTAGTATTATTCAACAACTTAATGCTTCAATGGTTAACCGTTTAACCGTTAACCGATAAGAAATATTCTAACCGATTAATACTACTTAAACAGTTAAAAGGACACGGGGAATCTATATATGCAGGTCATTGCAGGACGATTCACTGTGTGTTTTCGTTTTGTCTATCTGTTTTTAAACATTAGAAACTATGGCTTTGTTAGCTATTTATTTTAATAAGTTATTTAAAAATGAGTTTCCTCACAGGGGAGATCGTTGTTGTTATGGCAGTACACAGCGCCCTCGGCGAGGAGGATTGTGTTTACGTTTTGTTAATCTGTATTGGGAATGTTTTCATTTAATAAATCCTCAAAATGTTCCAGTTAAATGTGCTCTTCATTATTGAACGGCAGTAGAACACGTAAGCCTTTATCAGAGACTTGAAGTCTGTCTCGCTTTTTCTCCCTCTCGCTCTCTCCTTCTTTATATCGTAACAATGGATTTTAACATAACTCTACATGTGGAGGTCTGTAATGTCTGTTCTAGCCTGGTGTTTGGCTGTACTGTATGTAAAAATAATGAAGTTATGCCTTTAAAAAGTTTGTTGCGCTCTCAGCTGATGGCTGCGGTGTCGCAAGCGCCTGGCAGCCTCAGCACGCGTGTGTTTCAAAGAGAGAGAGAAAAAAAAAAGAGAGAGAAATATGCCACAAATAGGCTAATCTTGTCGGTTAACGGTTAATGATCGGTTAAAGGGTATCGGCTATTGGTTAGAAAAAATAATCAAAATGGACATCCCTAGACAGGAAGAATGCATTGTTGCTGTTGTTAGACACTATTCAGAAAAATGGATGATGTATTGTTGTAGGGTAATAAAATATGTCTCTCAAGTCCGTTTTATTTATTTTAAAATATTGGCTATGACCAGTCCTAAAGCAGCATAAAGAAAATAGAATTCTGGTATTTATTACAAAATAAGCAATTACATTTATTCATGACTCAGTTACCTACAGGTGAAAATGAATCTTAACAACAAAATTCTGCTTAAAGAGTAAAGCCGGCGATATACTTGCTTTGAAATACGTGAACTAGATTCTAATTTTCTTTTTTTCTTTTTTCTGACTGATAGCCAACCCTCGTTAACCAATCATTAACCATTAAACATTAAGCAGGAGACTTTCCCAGTTCACCCGTCTGGGAGGCTCAGACATGTATGTTCAGCGTCAGCTGACAGCTGCGGTCTTTTAGTGGTCACACGGCCACGATGTTGCGTGTTTTGTCGTGTGGACACTTTCCCAGAATGGAACCGCTTGTGCATCTGGTAGCCTACATGCCTGCCGCTGTCCATGATTTCGCGGAGCGAATGTCCGAGCCTGTCTCTAGTACATCCAGGGTTGTCAGCTGTGTCTGCCTTCATACTCTGTGTGTAGGACGGCTGATTTAACCCACCAGTCCTCATCAATGTAGTGGCATGTGTCACGTAGCTCTGCGCTGTGATTGTCATGTTCAGCAGTAGGTTGTGAGAGACAGAAAAAAAGAAGCTTAAAAAAAAAGTACTGCAAAGTTTGCCATCATTGTTGTATGGCCTGGCTCTGACACCGTAAACGCACCACAGATGGGTGTGCTCTGTCCCTCCCTTGTCAAGCGCTGCTCTGAATGCACGGAGCAGAAAAAAAGGAGTTAAAAAAACACATGACGGGGGGAATAGCGTGATCCTCCCACACGCTGTGTCCTGCCAGTGAAACTCTTCGCTGTCAGTGAAAAGAAATAGCTGGTGACTTCACATGTGTCAGAGGAAGCATGTGCTCGTCTACAACTCTCCCCAGATCGGTGAGGGGGGGCAACGACCAGGACTTAGCAGGGGGAATTGGCCAAGAACAATTGGGGAGAAAACAGGAAAAATGGGGAAAAAATACATAAATAATAATAATAATAATAATAAATAAAATAAAATAAATTCTTAATGTTGGTTAACGTTTAATGATTAAAATCCCTAACATGAGCACATCTACTTTACAACTTTATCACAGCGGCAACTATTTTATCGTCACAATGATCGCAAGGTAAACTGAAATACAGTGTTCACATTTCAAAGTAATCCACCAGAAATGTGCACTTGCATGTGATTTGCCAATGCAGCGCCTTGTCAGATGACACTGCGTTGACTCAAAAGTTCAACTTTTTTGCCAGACGACCCTGTGTTGTTTTGTCAGAGCCTTCTGCGCTGGCACACCTGCTGTGTCGACAGACTTGCTCTATTCAAATGAATGAGAGGGACATGTTTTTTTCATGCACAGTTACTGTCATTCTGAACATGGCCGAATAGAAATGTAGTTTCAGTTGCTATCCTCTGGAGCTCATTTTTTCCAAAAATAACTTTGAGGTGTAATATGAAAATATGGACATATATGGCTTGCAGAAACGGATCATAAAACACTGAGATAACTCAGCTACCTCCCCTATGCATTTCCATATTATCGATGAAGATAAGTAGATACCAGCAGATGAGATTGGCTTAATAAAAATGAAAGCAGCTGGAAAAATAGAAATGGAACATTTCTGTCATACCTCACACATCACAGAAGGGTGCACACTGAACTAAAAAGACAGAGTTGCACAGTGCCTGTGCTTGTACTGGCATACTTAATGTATGGCATGTGCAATTATCTCAAAGGCACAAAATTCTTCTACAAATTTAGCATGCTTGCAAATTATCTCAATTCACTGTATAAAAAGATGCAGACAAAAAAAGTCTTAGTTAAGTTGCATATTTGCCTGACAATCAGGGATGGAAAGAGTACTAGATCACTAAACTCAAGTAAAACTACTGCTACATTAAAGATTTTTTACTCAAGTAAAAGTGCTTGTGTAAAAATGTAGGCCTACTTAGATAAAAGTAAAAAGTAGGTTAAAATGTAGACTACTGTAATGTAAACATTGCTGGGTAAAAATGGTAAAATGATGATATATGATACTGTTAAATTCAACATTTGGGGTACAAAATAAATTGCACTAAATGCCAATGGATACATTAGTGGATCAACATCATGCCACTAAGCCCTTACGTCCAAACCAACAATAAATTATATTTCTATAGACAGACATTTGCAGCCTGTGCATACAACTGATTATCAATTATAAATACAACCGCCATCCTATGTGTAGCCTTACAGGAATTAACCAGAAAGGAGGACAAAAGTCAGACAATTTAACAAAAATGACCAACAATAAACAAAAAGAGCTATGAACACCACGGCGGGTGAAACAAGCATTATAAAGCAACATAAATTAAAACATCCTCAAAGCAGACAACACAGAGGTGTAATAACAATATAAACTCCACAGTGGCTGCAGCCACAAACACAGATATTACATATTACAGCAAAGGAGAGTCTGCACAGATTTAAACACTGCATGCTGCACACACATCACACACCTCTACCTTACTCGGCAACACAGTGGTTGCTGTTTGAGTTACAAACAATGCATGGTGTTGTACTCACCTGTTGGAATGGCATCCTGTGAGTCTTGTACACCGCAAATTCCTCCTCTCTGGTCGTTCATTCTCAAAGCATAACCAGTCCAATCAGCCTCTCTGTCCCACTGTGTTCCTCACTGCTCTGCAGTCACAACATGACAGGGATTAACAGTCAAAAACAGCAGAAAGGCCTCAACCACCTCATCAGAAGTAAAAGTTCCTCAGTGATTGAAGAAGTCACTGCTGGAGGATCCATCATGAGCATTTTATCATTCACTCTAACCATCAGTAGTCATTTGTTTTAATTTCACAGAAAATATAGAAATGCATTGAATTACATTCTCATTTCTAGTTACATTTATACATGTAGCCCATTCTGATAGATATTTATACCTGATAGAATAAGCTACTCCACATTTAACTACATTTATACAGGTAGTAGCCTAGTATTTTTAAACGCTGAACAATTTCGGACAAAAGAAACACGGACATGTGCAAAGACCTTAAATGTAATTTGTTACTTCCATCCCTGTCATGTCAAATCATGTCCATGTTGTGTGATAATTGTATTTATGTGATGACAGAACTCTAGGCCTATATAAAAACAGCTTGGACCTAACCTTAAACCATTTAAGTCAATAAACTACTCTACTACATTGCACTGATACATGTCCTGCATCCTATTGACTATTGACTACACAAGTGGCATTTGAAGGCTGAACGAGAAAAAAACATAAGACTAGTCTATACTATAATATTATGCATGAAACTTCCAGAACTTTTGTTCTTGTTTTTGTCTGTTTTTGTTTATTTATGTTTTTTGCAAATATTTTGTTTTATACAAGAATGTAATGTAAAAGGGTAGGCATCATAAGCTACGGCTTCAGCTTACACCTTTTCAGTCTTTTTCCTGTTTGTGTGTCTCTTATTACATGTAATGCCTATTATGGATCTGTTAAAGAGGACCGAAATAAATTACTTACTTACTAACTGTCATTCTGCACTGAACATTTTATACTGAGGCTAACTAGCCAGCAGACTACATTCATTTATGTAGCCAGGTATTCATGAAATCACATCAGTGAGCAGCTGTCAGTGACTGAGCTGTTGCTTCTTGTGCTCTTGTTAATGCAATTTAGCATAGCACAAGGCACAGCTTTATGCTGATGAAGTGGCAATAAGTGGTCCATGCCCTCCAGAACGACACATACCGTAAGTGTTTCCTGATCTGAACCTGTGTGCTGCTATGGTTAAGGTTTGGTTAGACACAAAAACAACTTAGGGCAAGATAAAGATCATGATTTGGGTTACAATTTAAAAGTAAGTGGGAAATGGAAAACGAACAGTGATCTCCTGTGTTAAAGTCTGACGTTTTTGTAGTCCCAAAAACCCACCCAAACCACACCCAACCACATTTACTATGGCTGCTAGAGGGCTTTGTCATTTGAACATATTGGTTTTTTTTGGCATTTGCTGCAAAGATTGATGCTCTCATTTTCTTGGGGGGGACACTACATATTTTTAAGCGCAGTGAGGTTTTTTAGATTTGCACTTTGCATTATCTCAGCTGCATGCAAGACATGTCTGACTGCGTATAAAAGTGCAATTAAGTTGCGGGTGGGATGCCATCTTCACATGAAACAGTTTGCTACTGTAGGAAGAAACCCATGGTAGCTTCTCAAAACATGGCATTTGATTTCCAGCAGCTCTTCTGTGCTCAGAATGCCATCTGGGCTGGCAGACAGAAAGGCCTCTCCAAAACAAATAAAGAAAGAGTGTCTTTTCAGGTCTTACAGCTTCTCTATGGGAAAGTAATGCGCTCAGACTTCCTTGCAGCGTGTACTGTAGTGTGTCGATCCTCATTCAATCTGGGATTGAGGTGCTCACATAGGAAAGGTCTCGGGGGAAGGTCTGACAGTGATTCTGATCTCTCTGTAATACTGCCTCAAGTGAAATACATTCTGCCTCCTGGTATCTTCCTGCAGAGTGGCAAAGTGCGCTAACAGGCAGCAAATGCATCAATGACATACATGTCTGGCAGCTGACGGCCCCGTCATGCCTGAAGTTGAGCAGTAGTGCCGGCTGTGGTTCTCCTGCTGTGGCGTGATACTGACACGCTTCCCGCCAGCAGTGTCAGCTGATTCAAGCACTTCTTTACTTCTTCAAGTGTGAAAAGCTGGGTGGGGAGGCTGCTGACCTTATGTCTCGTTGTTGATCATCAGCGTGTGATGAGCGAGTTTTGGACAATGATTCCTCTGTGTTCACCAGATCAGTCCAAAAAAGGCATTTTAACCTAGTGTGACAGAGGCAAACTCAAAATGCTGTACCCTGTGGAGTGTGGTTGAATTAAAAACCCTCCACATTTAAAGGGACAGCTCATATTTTTTTCTAGAATGTGGCATGACTTTCGCCCTGATGCGAGATTAGATGAGACTACAGATCCTATGATCAGAGATGTTCCAGACACAAAGACTGGAGATTGTGACATCTATGAGGCACTTTGGAGAAACACAGTTCAAACAGTTCCATAGACACCGAAGTTCTCTGTCCTCCATCGCTGACCTGTTTTCAGCCTCAATCCTTTTGCAAGAGCCGGGCTTGTGACAGGTCATGAGAGTACTCGTGAGTCAGTTTTGGCTCTCCGTAAAGTCTGGACTAGGGGTCTGACACTGTGGACCCCCCACTCAGCCAAATTCATGACAACTGCACCCCCCACGACAACGTGATGATTTTTGGGAATGTTCTGGGGTTATAAGGAACATCTATTTTCTATAATGTCTACGCTGATTTATGGATGTTTATTCACAATGTACGTCAGAGAAAATATGATCCTCTGGAACTGAAAGTGTAACAACAAGTCCTCCAAACCATATGACCATGTGTCGTTTTTTCCTACTCTCTAATACGGCCCATATGAGCGTTTTTTGCCCTCGCGGTTTTAAACATGACGTTAACGTTGTTAAAATGGACGTTGTTGTGGTATGTTTAGGTTTAGGCAACAAAACAACTTGGTAGTGTTAGAAAAAAGGTTGTGGTTTGGTGCGTCACATGACGCGGCACGTACGTCCCATGATGCAAAACGTCACATACTACCGGTTATTACGTTCACTTAAAAATAACTTTGCTGTTTATGTTTATTTTCAACCGGGACATGACAAGTCCTCTGTCCAAAAACACATATATCATGTCTGTGTGTGAGTTATGACTCAGAGAAGGAGTGCAATTTTTGAGACAAATCAGCGGGCCAAACTAATAACTAACCCGTTGTTTTCAGAACACCAGCGTGCACCTGGCCTCATGTCTGTCCCTCCTCCGCTCACAGTTTGAAAACTAGACCAAAAGTCTTTGCACAGACATGCGGTGCGTTAATACGTCTCTAATCAGAGATTTGATGCTGTACATCCTACAGTTAATCCACCAATCTACATGCATCTTCTTCACATACATAAGAAGCTTCGTTTGTATCTGAACACAGGGAGTGCAGATGAGATGTTAATGCATTTGCAACACATTTTTGCATGATTGAAGGGGCATATCATCCAACAAGACAGCAAACATCCTGCCAAATTGCGTTTATACGTTACGTTAATCCCATTCAGTGGGAGCATTTTTTGTACTGTGTGAATGCATCAGCTTTACATAATTATGTGTGTGTGTGTGCATGTGTGTGTACGGAGGTCCATTGCTGACCCTGCATCTTTCCTCACATCCGCATGTTACAGCACTTCCACGTCCCTTCTGTTACTGTGACAGCACCATATGTCTCT
Organism: Heterobranchus longifilis; assembly: GCA_028570985.1. Lineage (NCBI taxonomy): Eukaryota > Metazoa > Chordata > Actinopteri > Siluriformes > Clariidae > Heterobranchus > Heterobranchus longifilis. Next base: position 10,516 of record JAOVVB010032930.1, read on the forward strand.
CTGTCCCACTCTTTTACTCCCCATCTAATTTCACCCCACACTCCCAACACCCATGTTGACTCATAACCTCTCGTGCTACTGAATTTCTAAATGACCTGCTTTCGCTGAGGACGTTTACATGCATCCCGGTTATGAGTCACATCCTGTTTTTGATCATATTTGGGATATGATGTTAACAGTGTATGGAACATAGAGTAAACTAGACAAGGTATTTACATGCTGCAGAATCCTTGTTTGTCTCAGTGTGATGCAGTATATTTAGGTTTCCTGTTTTAGGTGTGAATAAAGAAGAAGTTTATGAAAAGAGCAAGTCTGTTTATAATCTTCCTCTTTCAAGCTGTTAGGAGTTCCAAAGCCTCCAGCATCAGCGTACATTTGATGAGCTTGACGTGCTTCTTCATCTAATTTCTCAAAACCACCCTACGTATTTCTCCAGGGTTCTCAAACTAGAATGTGACATTTCTATGTGCAAACGCATAAACAAGATATTCCAAAAACCTGATCATAACCAAATGGAAGCCGAGAACTTGCAATTATTTTAATTCTGTTATCTCAAGATCACGAGTTAATTATTTCATTATGAGAAAACGAGCGTCGCTATCTCGTGATAACGAGTTAATTATCTCTATGAAACAAAAGCTTGTTTCCTCTTCAGATCAGGAGTGCCATTGCCATCGTGCAGTGCGGTCAAGCCAGCAGTCACCACATCTCTGCGGTCAAATCAGCCGACGCCACAACCATAGTGGACCCATACTGACATTATGTTACATGCATTCAAATGGCCCAGATCGAGCTGACGGTGACTTTGGAATATTTCTAAATTGATACAGGAAAAATGCCTGGTTTTGTATCAAGCATAGTCAGGATTTTTTTTTTTTTTCCGGCAACCCAAACATCAAAGAATAAAGACATTACCCTCACGATTTAGTGGTATTTTCTTTTACATTTATAAGGGACACAGGTAACATGTTTTATACTTCTTGTGAATATAATCCAAATAATCTTATTTCCACATAGGCCTATGTAGTTTGTATATACCTTTTGTTAACAGCTTTTTTTTTAAAACTTCACCAAGTCTGTCACAATCTTGCTTGATCTGGGCCATTGGAACTTCTCATCTCTGATAAACATTATAAGTTCTAAGAGGAAATTATCTTTTGTTTTATCATGATAACAAGTTAATTATCTCGCATTAAAAAAAACAATTGCAAGCAAGGTATGTATAACCGGGAGAGTAGTGTACATGTGCTCTTTTAGCCGTGGACTTGCCCTTAGTTGGTGGAATCTGAGATAAGTATCCACTGAAAACAGAAACCTTAGATTCTCTTCACTAAAATGACACAAAATTATGAAAGTATATTGTGGACATTTTGTAACATTTAGATGACGGTATTGTACTATTCAGTGAAATCATAAAAAAAAAGATGAGTGCTGTAATTTTAGTCATTATACATACAGTCATGTTTATATTATAATTCATATTTTGAAGACATCAATTCTATTCATCATCTGTAAAGATAATTCAAATGAAACAGCAAAGTAATCCAGAGGAAAGCAGCCCCATTGGCTATTCACGTCTTTATGTTCTCAGATATCCTCATCGCCATTCATCGCCACATCCTTCATTTATCCTCATTCCAATGTCTTGAGGTAAAGTACAATACATCAAACATTTCTCCCAACACCAAATTAGGTTCAGTGGTATGACGCAAAGACACAGTTGTCCGTGATAAAAGCAGAGAGACAGATGTTTTTCCACGGATGCCATCTGCCTGTTTTCTTAGTCTGGAGAAACTATCCTCTCATTATTATGCGATAGCGGACTGATAGGGCTTCCAGCTGTCATACTGCCTGCAGTTTATCTCCTCCCTATAGGGATATAGTTTCTACCCCATGCCATACCTTCAGCCTCGAGGTAAAGCAATTCCTGTTTCTAATCTCTCTTACTCATCAAAATAGAGCTTATATTGACATTTCCTTACTTTTTTCGCTGGACGCGCCCATCCTCACGTTCATCTTAGCTCCTCAACCACACTGCAGACATGAAACACGGGTAGATTCATGTGAAGGAGAAGGGAGAGCAGGGATAAGAGAAACCTGGAACAAGAGGAAAAGTGGGTTTATAAGGCATAATTAACATTTTATTAATAATTGCTGATGGCTAGTGATCGGTTCATTATTTGTGTCATCAGAAAATTTGCACTTTGTTCGACAATGTGCAGCTGTATTGTCGATTTACATGCACAATGTGAAGGTTGACAGTTTGTTTTTTTTACTTGTCGACTTGTAAGACGACATCAGTCACGGCAAAAGTGTCCAATGTCCAAATTCAAAGTCTGCATTTAGCCAAGAAAGTCAAACTTTTTTACAAGAGGGTCCCCATTTCATTTTTTCATTTGCACTGTATGTGCACTCAGATGCACATGCAAACAATGCACATTTCTTGCCACCAGTTTCATGCTATTCCTCTGATCAACAGTTGGTGGTGGTAGCACACAAGAAAGCGAAGCAATGTGCCAACCAAGGTAACGAAGAAGAAGACTGCAAGGTAGCAAACGTAGATGTGAACATTGCATGGTATCAAATATTCAAATACATTGGTTTTTACAAAAGTTGTGTGGTAAATGGACTGCATTTACATAATGCCTTTCTACCTCACCGGACATGGAAGGCACTGGCCTGCCCATCGGGAGTAACGTGGGGTTCAGTCTCTTGCTCAAGGATACTTCGACATGTGCACGGGAGGAGCCGGGGATCAAAACGCCAACCATATGATTAAAAGGATAACCCGCTCCACCTCCTGAGCCACAGCCACCACTTATTAGGAAAGAACCTGCACCTCATTAAACCAGATTCACTGGCAGTGGACTCGCTGAGCATGAGCGGCAGTCACACAAGACTGCCTCTGTACTGACGACCAAATAATAATGCTGAGTCTCTCAAACTTACCAGTGAAGGAATGCAGATGATTTCCACCAAGCACCTCACTGACAGTCAGCCACAAGGCATCACCGACACTGTAATCACTGAGACCGCTCCACTTAAAATTCATCCTTTGACTCTGTTCGATCCTGTGCAGAGAAAGGAGAGAGAACAAGGCAGGTAGGACAGAAGAAAAGATTGGAATGCAATGATATTGTAATAAATAAATCTAAATATTGAGACATACATTGGGAAAGTAAAGAGTTCACTTACTGTATTTGTTTTGCAGTTACAGCAGCTGTTGGGAGCAGAATGGTCAGTCAATTAAAATGAGTTTGAGTCAAAACAAACGGCATACTTCAGAAAGGCTTATTCATGACAACAATAAAAACAAACTGTAATAATAATAACTTATTGATCAGAACATACATTTTACAGTGCCCATGCAGCTATCGCCGTCAGGCCAGCGTGGTACTGCTACACTTGACTGATTGTGTGTTTGTGTCCGGACTATTATTGATATTCCTGCCTGTGCAAAAACCAGAACAGCTATGTCTGATTTATGATGTCATTCTCCTGTAAGCGTTTCAAAAGCAACAGTACACAGTGATGTATCTGGGTGTTTGCTTCTGAATGCAGTTTCATGTTTACACAAGATTGCAAACTCTCAGCACAGAGCAAGTTGTTGAATAAAACACAAAGCTGGTAGTAATATAAAACTGTCACAACCAATAATGGAGTGGTAATGTGAAGAGTTAAAAAACAAACAAAGCAGGATATGAGACCATCTGTTATCTCACATTTCAGAAAAGTTCTTCCAGACAGCTGCGAACTACTACAAACAAATTTAGAGACTGAATGTCCCATCTGCACTGATGAAACGGTTCTATCAAAGTATAAATGACATGTAAAACATTCATCTGTTGTATCACAGAAAGTTTGTTAGCATTTTCTTAAGGTAGAACTTACAGATGGTTGACAAATTGAAGTTAAAAATGATCTAAATTGTCTTGGTAATATGTTGGGCCACTACAAAGCCATTTTTTTTGTAAAGTATATGATTTTTAATAGGACCAAAATAAATACAAAAAATATGGAAAAACAAATTATTACATATATAAAGGCCCAACAGTTTCCTTTACTCCTGAAAAGCCTGAGCCAACCAATGACAAGGTTTAATGGGTCAAATGAAGAGCCACTCTTTATTTGTATTTGTTTTACTGTTGTAATTTTTTGTCCATTTTTATTTCAATATTTCCTGTAAGCACCAATTGGTACAAATTCAGGAAATTCTAGATGATGAAAATACACAGATAGTCCCCCAGTTGTCCACCAAAAAAGAAAAAATATATAGTAAATGAGTAAATTAGAAACAGGAATAAAATATGTTTTAGTTTTTTTAATTAAAATAAAAGAGGGGAGAAATTCAAGGTTGCTGATCTTAACATATAGTCAAAATTAAGTCACAACTGTGTGTGAGAGGGTTCATCAGAAATCCTCCACTTAAGAATTATCCAATGTTTGCAATAAAACTGTAAACAATTTAAGTCACTAGTAATCTGTACTCGGGTCAGTTTTTCCTCTTTAATGGTTAGTTGTTGAATGAAATAGAGACTTTGATTCTCTGGAAAATATCAGCTGCAGGGGTTTTCAAATACTTACAAATACAATTACTGACTACTAATAACGTTAACGGAGAAACTCAGATTCAGTGTATGCAGTCCAGTGCAATGAGGAATGCACAGACTTGTATATCAGGGAAACTAAATAACCATTAACCAGACGCATAGAAGTTTGTGACTGGGTGGCCCTACTGGAGCACTGACTTATGCAGGGGTGGCTTAAAATATGTGTATGCACATGCAAACGTCGCAAATATTAATTTACCATTTCTGTCTCCACTACTCATATCTACTGTATTTTAACCTGTTAGAGGCCAATAGATGCATTTTTTGTCTTTTTTAGGGGGTACAGGGGATTTTTAGGGGGAGACAGCAGGTTAACAGTCGCAAGGGTGTATATTTCATTGCAACATTGGGGGGGACACACATTGAGTGGG
>JAOVVB010032949.1:0-15495 GCA_028570985.1 Heterobranchus longifilis
AAATAATAACAATAAAAAAAAGGAATAAATAAAAAAAAAATAATATATATATATATATATATATATATATATATGGAAACAGCATCTGCTGGATAACAAGGTTGGGGGCACAACATGCACTTTAATGTTGCTCGCTTTACTGTGAGCTTAAAAAAGGTGTAAAAAAATGTTTTCACAAATTATGGTAATTACCTGTAATTGATTTTTGATGCATTCAAATAAGCCACTTTAAAACCAAATATTACAGTGGGGGAAAAATAAATTCTAAATTCCCATGTCACAGTATGAGTCCAGCCCCACTTTGTGTGCTATTTGCCTCAATCATTAGGACATTTTCAAAACATGTGCCTGTTAAAGTGGACCATAGTTGTACAAAGCAGAATCTACAGAACATTCTGTACATTTCCTGTTCATTCATAACTAACAGATCCAGCTCAGTTGGTAGTAGGGCTGTAACGGTTTGAAAAAAAGAAGAAAAAATCGAGTGCGGTGTGAAAAAATCGAATTTTATTTTTAGGCCATATCGCCCAGCTCTACCAGGATGATAAATGTCTGGGTGAATTGAATGTTTAAATATAGCCAAGGTGGAACTAATTGTTCAGTGTTCGAACAGTGTAATACAGAAGTGATATTCTGTTATTTTTATAATGAAAATTGTTTTACCAAAGCTACCTGTGGGCAGAATGCTTCCTCACTCCCCAGCAAGACGATTGTGTCTGTCTTTGTATTTGTACACGTGTATTACTGTGTTCAAAATAAATGAAAGAACGGCTTCTGTACCAAACACACACTGAACTGTGACTCCTAAACCAGACCGTGACTTTTATGTACCATTTATGTACCTCACCCATAGTAGGTAGTCAAAGAACTGTGTGAACCCAGCTTTTAAACTCTGTGTGGTCAATTCTGGATGTCTGAATTATATAGATGACAGTGAATGGAGTCCATTTTCTTATTTGTCTGTCCTTTAAAGCCATTCACTGTAATCCAACCCCAAGATCAACCTTTTATCACAAGATTATCATGTTTACCAATGAAGAAAAAAAAAAAACATGAAGAAAACAAAAAAGACAGTAAACAACAAACAAACAAATGTAACCCACATGTGTCTTTTTAACTCCCCTTCCTAGAGAAACACACTGAGTGAGACACAAATGCACATACACAAATATACACACACACACACACACACACACACACGCAAAAGACCTTAGAACACCTTGACATCATGTGCTGCCATGGTGATAGGCTGAGTCTGAGTCGTGCCACGGCCAGACAGTTCATCACTGTAAGAGCACTTAGTCTTTGCATGCATGCTGTGTGTGTGTGTGTGTGTGTGTGTGTGTGTGTGTGTGTGTGTGTGTGTGTGTGTGTGTGTGTGTGTGTGTGTGTGTCAGAGCTAGCCAGTTGTATACAAACCACAAAGGGACAAAATGAACCATGAAAAGAAGGGACATTTTGAGATTGCTTGTTATTGTTTTTCAGAGCTTTAAAATTCTGGTTTAGTACAAAATATGGGTCAAGATTTCCAGTTATCATTATTTAATAAAATAATTAATTTTATGAAACACACTTGTCACAATATTAGGTGAAGTGGAGTGTATTACAGAAAATAAATGAATAAGTTATAGAGTAAACCAGGCAAAGTGAAAGCCTGTGTTTGTTGCCCTCTAACAAAGGTTGATGTGATCAACTCACATCAGCTCTGATTTTCAGGCTCCAACTCTGAAATACGGAGCTTAACTGGCATTACAATCTTCTAACTGCAGATCACTGAAACAAGGCCTTTTCTCCAAATTTCTGATACACATATCTATAATGTTTGATTATGTCATCCCACACCATTTCCAAGTGTGCCACAGGAGAGCTAGGCACCTCTGGCAATAAAAAAGCAAAAGGTGAACTGAATTGACTTAGAAAAATAGAGCTCTTAGTCCCTAATATGTGTCGCAATGTGGCTGTGAAGATTTCTTTAAAATTAGTGCTGTCAGTCCGTCACCAGGGCATAGAGAACACTGTATTTGCATTACTCATGTTAGATGCACCGGTAGGCACCAACAACATTTCTTTCTGTCATCAACCATGGCCGAATTAACCACTGTTGCTGCTTTGTACATGTTGTGGAAGTCCCAGATATGTGGGAAAACCGAATGCCGTGGCGTCGTGATTTTCTGTGATTTAATTGCAATAAACAGATCAAAAGTGTGCCAAAAAGTCTGAATTCATGCTTTGTCAGGTCTGTTTGCAAGACAACAAGCAGACAACTTTTAAAATGCTCATTTTCTGAATGGAGTCTGGATCGATGAGGGCTATGGTGTGCAGGAGAATCTCAACGCTGACAGACTTTCATGACACAGAGTCACAGGAATTTCTCACTTGAGTTGAAATATTTCGGCTTACGCAAATGACGCAAATGTTGTGTCCACACTGGCAAATTTGCGTCTTTGCATGTCACCACGCAGCGCAGAACGCTCGCTCCGCTTTCACTGTGAACAAACCATTATAGTGGTTGCTGTGTGTACTCATGTGTGCACATACACAGTGCTTTGAAACATAGGAAATGCTTCTGCATATGTTTGTGAGCATTGGTGTTTATGTGTATACTGTGAGTCTGTGTGTGCATGTGTATGCGTTCCTTATGTCAGTTTGTGTACTCAATGCAAAAGCTTGATTTGTCTGTCCTCCCCAGAGGGAAATAATTGAGCAGTCACTCGGGTCTCTTGCCGAGAGTTCAGACAGTCTAAATGTTGTGTTGAAATGTCTTGTCTGCAGTGGACTTTTCAAAGGGAATTAGAGGGCTTCTCCGCCACCATATCGCTGCAGAAATGTAGTCAGACAGTCTAATCACAGATACTCACTGTTTCTTCCTCTAGAAGTTTCTTCCACTTGACCAGACCTGCCTCTGTTTGGCTGCCTCGCACCATCCTTCATCTTACCTCCCCTTTCATATTAATTTCCTTTCTCTTGATATGCTTGTCCATCTCCCTCTTCCTCTGTATGTTTCTCGTATCTCTTTTTCATTATATGTATCTCGCACTGTCTCTACCTGTGTCTGACAGTCTGATTACTTCTCCTCCCTCTTACACCCTCTCCTTTGTTTATATGCAGCTGTATGTGGAATTTATCACAATTTTAACATTGGCCAGTACGGCCTCCGCGGGACATATAGATGGCAGGTATGGGGAGAGGTGTGAATTTGTGAGTGCTTTGCGTGTGTGTACATGTGCGAGTAAGTGCATGCGTGTGGGCCTGGCATGTGTGTGTTGACCATGGAGGTATACCACGGGCCATTTGTACCGGCCCAGTGCGCCTATGAAATTGCCTCCGGGTGTGGGGGTGCTCACAATGTTCTGGACCATTAGCTCAAATAAGTCACAGCCAAAACTCTTAGTATCTGTCTCACCAGCCAAATGACAAACTGTGCATCCTCCTAAATCCTCCCCACTACCAAACAGGCAGGAAGGGAGAGAGAGAGAGAGAGACAGAGAGACAAAGAAAAAGATTCCTACAGTACGGCAGATTTTTACCCCTCAACATAATGCTCTAATTACTCTGTTTTAGTACTGGAGCTTTATGAACTCGCAGGAATGTGACACACAACCATACGTATAATTAAGTTCCATTTCTTCCCATCACTGTGTCCATCCATCAGCAAACCGTGCCGAATTATTTTCCAAATACAGCTGTGAGCAAACATCTTTTCACAAACGTACCAAGACTTTTCAAAACTTTTCGACTGCTTTCTGTCACGGTATTGTGCATTAAATCTGCAACGCAAAAAAAGGAGATCAATAAATTTGTATAAAAAGTGCTGACTGTCCGTATGCTAGTGCTGGATTTTAATTTCCTATATGATTGCTGTAACTCTTCAATAGTTAGCAAAATATCTTGTCTTGGCACTGTGTATTGAAAGGGGACCCCTATTAACATTCCATATGTTTATGTAGCAAGGTCAGCATACAGGAATCCTGCTTATCTCGGGAAGATGCCCTGAACTCTCTAATTTTCTTTGTCTGACTGCTTTCCTTTGTGAGAGACCAGTCCTTCATACAGCCACTGTCAGTACAAAAGCACTAAATATTCAATGGACACACTCTAAGGATGAAAATACATTTAAAAGTAGAGCATAGTGTAAATCATAAAATAAAGACATCCCTCATGTGTGCACGTACACGCACACACGCGCACACACACGCGCGCGCACACACACACACACACACACTAGCCAGACGACTATTTGGAGCCACAGCTCTTTCTCATTGTTTATTCTGCCTTTCTCCCTTTCTTCTGTTGTTCTTTAATTCATTTTTCATCTGCTCATCGTGGTTGTGTGTCTGGGGCAGCAGGCACGGCAGGCACTGCCCTCTGTACGGATATTGTATTACTCTTATGCGCACGGACAGCACACACACACACACACACACACACACAGCAACTCTCAGATGCATGGGGAAATACACTCGTGTGCACATTCGCACACTCAAACACACCAACAGTCCTCTCGAGTAAATGAAGTCTTAGAATTCTTGAAGGCACCCCCAGTCAGAGACAGACTTTGTTTTATTCATCCTCTCACCCCCTCTCCCCCCCTCCCCCCTCCATTCTTCCCTCGTTCCTCACCTCCTCACGTCAATTTTGCATGTGGGTACTCTTCCTTGTTGCCACCCTTCACCTGACTCTCCTCGCTGAGATCAGAGTTGGATTTGAATCCCCTCTTGGGGACACAGAAGCGCAGAGCGCACAAAAACGACACATGCATGCAACTGGATACAGTACACCTGAAGCATGTTTCAACTGGTTTCATCATATCAGACCATCACATCGCTTGATGTGTGTGGGTCAAGGATGTTTGGCTTGGGTTGCATCTCGGTGCTTGTATGTATGTTTTGATGTGTACTACGTCACCATCCCTCTGGTTATTAAGAAGAGTTATCATTATTATAAGCCTTCAAAAACCTGAAACTCTCACTGCTAAGATGCTGTTTTTTTTTTGTTTGTTATACCTAGAAAAGGGACATCTGCACTAACATTTTTATGGAAATAAACACTTCTCTTGGAAAGACAAAACAATGCCTGTTTTATGTGCTGCACACTATGACACTATAATTTAACCATGATAAAAAAAAAGTGCTGTTTACAGGTATGACCCCAACTTAACAAGCTCAGAGGGAACATAAAAGAAGTTGTGTTTAAGACGCTTCACGCTTTGACAGCAGTATCTGTGTGGGAGAGATACAGGCTGTAACTAACTCCTCTTCCCACCTGTGCGTGTATAAATGACAACTACACTGCAACAGCCTTGACCAAACCTGGTGAAAACATTTTAAAAAGAAAACAATTTACAGCAAATAAAGTGGAGGAGATACAGCGGGATTAACGGTGTATTCTCAGGTCGTGATGGTTTCGTGCAGTTCAGTAAAAACTTTCACCACCTTCACATGATGTGGTAGTATCATTTTTCTTACACCGTTATAGGTGTGTTGTCATGATTAGCTGAGCTGGCCTTCATTCGTGCAGTACTGTGAAATTTAAAATGTTTTCAAGGACACTCAGATGGGGCTTAAGACATTTTATAGGTACCATGGACAGATAAATATGCTCCAACCTGACCCTGGCATCACATTTAAAAGGTGGAGTCCACTAGTGCTGCGCAGTATACCGGATGAACCGGTGTACCGGTTTTAATATCCCGTATGATATGAACTTTTCATATACCGCCATACCGATGCATAGCTGAAATAATTGCTGTAATTCTTCAATAAGCAAGTATTCATTTGGACGAACCGGAAGCAGGCTACGTGACTTGGCGCGTCATATGATGTGACTTTTCGCGTAATGTGATGCAACATTTTGCATCATGGGACATACGTGCATGCGACGCAGATACACGGAAGTTATTTAATTTCCCAAATATAGTGATTTAAACCCAAACCACGACCTTTTTTCTAACCCTACCAAGTTGTTTTGTTGCCTAAACCAAAACCTACCGCAACAACGTCCATTTTAACAATGTTAACGGCGTGTTTAAAACCTGAAACATAACATTTAGGGATGCGGGTGAAAAACTATTTTAGTAAAACGGCCGTATGGGTCGTATTTCAGAGCAGGAACAAACGACACGTATGGTTGTATGGTTTGGAGGACGTGTTGAAAATAGTGTGTAATAGGGTGTAATGCAATGCAGCCACAAGTTGTTAATAGATTCATAGGTGGCAATGTTTTATGGGAATATTGTCTTTTTTTTTTTATTATCATTTTTGCATCAATGAGCTAAAGTACCTTGTTTTGTCAGGTATTTAATTTGCTAGATTTCCCAAAGCCTGTTCTGTCATTTTATTCATAAAAAGCTTCTCAATCAATTTTCTGAAAAATGTAGGCTATTATATCAAGATATATAACCTGAACGTACTTGGGAAAAAAACACAGTGGTTTATTTGGAGTACACAGGTAGAAATGGGTGGTTTACTTCAGCTGCGACAGTCATCATGCCTGAAAAGACACTTAAGAGCACAACCTACAGAAACTCAAACTCAAACAGAAATCCCAGAGGTACAGCTGTCACAGTACCGGCCACGGATATGATCGCAAAATATGACTGCTTGTCAACCAAGATGTCACCAAACTGTGAAAAACACATGGATCTTGTGGATTCAAATAATAAAATAAAATGAAAAATAAACCATGTGTATGGAAAATCTTCATTGTGAAGCAATGCATTTGCAAAAAAGAATGATGTAGCAGGAACAGATTCCCTCACTTGGAATGAATGAACTTTCATCAGAGAGTACTGCATTCAAATTCATTAAGTGTGATCCAGGCCTAACAGGAAACTCAAGTGCTGAAGCACTGACTTAGGAGACAATCGCATTAAGCCAGAGTTTTAACAGTTAAGACCTCTAACCAGAAAAACAGCTTGGAGTTGGAAAATGTGTGTAAAACAGTGAGTCGAACCCCAGCCTAACCACCTCATTTGTCTTCGTCTCTCCGCCAATGGAACAATGGCTTTTGTTTAACCTTGTTTGATTTCCCTCTTAGCGCTGATCCCCTGACGAAGAGGGCTATTATTGGGCCTCTCAGAGAGGCATGTTTCACTAACGAGCGATCACTAATGAAGGCTTTAATGTAGGATTAATTACACTCCAAATTGAATGTCTAATTGCTTTTATTCCCTCCCGATGAAATATGCTCCGGCTGCCACTTCAATGCCATCTGTTGTAATTAGAAAAAGAGAGACAGAGAGGAGAGGGGGAGGAGGGGGTGAGATGGATTGTTAGGTGCAATAGATAAGACCTTTTTCAGTCAGCAAAGTTTATTCTTTAGTCCTGATCACAGCTTATGTCTTTTGCATTACAAATTCTCCCCTTCCCTGTCACCTCCCCTCCCTTTCCTCACCTCTCCCTCCTCCTCCTCCTCCTCCTCCTGCTGCTGTGCCTTTGCTTCCACCTCTCTGATAGATGATGTGAGGTTATCTGTTTCCCCTTGCTAATTGCGTCCTCTGATGAGTTTAGGCAAACACATTAGCTAATTGCATTTGTGCTTCTCAGACACTGCTTGATTGATAAAGTGCATATGATGCTGAATCATTGCACTGTTTGGTGGTTATTCATCTAAATGGCAGTCCATATAAACACACACACACACACACACACACACACACACACACACACACACACACACACATATACACAGAGGGAAGCAGAAATGACAGAATGTGATTGATGTTGTGTTTTAAGAGATTGTTTCTGATCTTATTAAAAATCATTGATTTCTTTTAACTGTTTTTATTCTGTGATGTTTGATTACTGTGAGCAATTTGTATTGGTGATGTTTTCAGAGTTCTGCCTGTATATTTAGGCAAATGCTTAAGTTCAAATTCACATTAGCAGGTTTCTCTTTATTTTTCAGTCATTTCTCATCCATATGTAAGTTGAAAAGATCAGTAGAAACTTTGCTCACTCCATTTGTAGACCCATTAATAAACTGCTACACTGAAAAAGACTGATTTGCAAACAGATGGAGGAAACAGAAAACAATAGTTTGTCTTGGAATTTTGTAGCATTTAAGACTGTATATTTAAAGAATATGAAAGCGGTCAATGTTCCTTCTTAGATTTCCCATGTAATTTCATTATTTTCTTGTTTTTTTTTTTTGCTTTATATTTTATCATTAGAGTAGAGATAGAGACAGGAAATGTGGAGAGAAAGAGAGTGAATGAAATGCAAAAAAGGCCCTCGGCAAGAATCAAACTGGGGAGGTTGGAGTTGGTACATGGCTTAACCACTATAGGCCACCTGAACATACATTGTAATTTGTGAAACCCTGTGCTGTTTTTACACAAAAGCCAAGCAGATGCTGTGACCAGGTTCCAGGTGCATTTCATCCTCTAGACTTTGTTGACACGTCTTCGTTGCCAGTTCACTTTAAACCCCCTGAAAAATCACATCTGGGATATGCTATCATTATAACAATACAGTAGCACATGTAGAAGGCCAATAGGTGAGCCATAAGGCTATTATGTTCCATAATGGTATTATGTTCTTGAGCTCGCATTAGCATCCCAGTGAATGGACGTGTGGCAGGTGTGCTTTGTAGCAGCACACTGCCACTGTCCGATAAGACAATGACACAATATGACGAGAAACAACGCCAGTTGTCAGCAATTGTCCTCATAGAAAAGATGACACAGTTGTCAATAGCCATGCTCTGTGTGTGTGAGTGTGTGTGTGCGTGTGTGCGCGTGTGTGTGTGTGTGTGTGTTAGAAGGACTCCCCTAGGAGCAAATGGCTTTAAGCAACACAAGCGCCTGATCAATACATCAATATTCAGCTTAGGAGGTCTGACGACACACACATTTATACACACACTCGCAAACACTCAAACACACTAGCACATACACATTCATGCCCAGAGATGCACACACGCTTCAGGCTCTGCTGTGTGTGACCCTTAGCTAATCAATTTTTCGCCACATGATAGGGACGCCACGCGCCGCCATCATCACTGCTGCATAATTAGACTGTGACACACATGCACTCAAACACAGGCGCACACACACTATTGTTGGTGTTATAAAAGATTATAGTCTGCAAAGACAAAGATGGCTGTGATTAACATCTTGTCTATTCTTTGCCAGAGACAAATACACACACACACACACACACACACACACACACACACACACACACAAAGACACACGTATATGTACACACAAAGACACACACTTGTATCTCCTGACCTCACCCCTGCAGCTACAGCATATTGGATGGATGTCAGCTTATGCCGCTGTATGTATTGTGCTTATTGTTATTCTAATGACTGACTGAAACAACAGTATGGAAACCAGGGGAGATGGAGCTTGTGTCTTCAGATAATCCGACTGTCCGCACTCTACACACACCGATTGGTCACAGTTAGGGGTCTGCCAAGTCAGATAGCACACTAAGCACGCGTGTATGCTGAGTTGTGTGATCCTGTATGGGTGTGTGTGCAAGAAAGAGAGCAAGGGGGGGGGGAGGGCTATACGCTTGTATTTCCAACTGTATTTGTATGTTTTATATGACTGCTGTCTAGATCTTTGAATAGTTTGAAAAGAAAGAAAAAAAAATAATTTACTTTTCCATACAAGAAAAATAAATCAGTTTTAAATCAGTATGTAGGTATAGGTGCAGTACAAATCTTATTCACACTGAAATATTGAGCTTTATAAATACGTAGTAATACTGGACCTAAAGCAGATGGCAGGTCCCTGAAAATGTACAAGGGGTCATAATGGCAGAATACTGAAAGCTGTCTCCTTAGAAAAACCTCCATGTACCCATGCAGATAGTCACAATGGGCTTTTGTTTGTCTCAGCATTGCAAAATTGCATTCTAAATATGTCTTTCTGTAATCAATGTCCTAGTTAGTGTCGATAATACACAGAAATCACACTTCTTCCAATATTTTTTTAATGTAATTTCCACCACAGAGAAAATTCCATTCCCCTGCATTGTATTAAGGCTGCACGATAAATCGTTAAAACACCACAATCTCGATTCACGCATATATGCCATTTCATTTCTGAAGAACAACGATTCTGCCATATTTGCTTTGGAGAGTTGCATATTTAGAATGACTGCTCATAATTTGTCCCTGCGGCACGCAGAAATGCATTTCAATCTTTGGTTGTGGTTATGTGTGAGGCAGACACATGCCAAGCCTGTAGCTAACGCTACTGTAATTGTATGTTAGCCCTACCAGAGATATTCAGGGTTTTCCCATTATACGGCGCAGACACCTGAACGTAAAAACAATGTGGAGAGCATCTGGACGAGCCGTCGCACAGGACAGGACTGTTAGCTATTACCACAGCTGAACACTCGATAAGTGAACTTATATGTTCCATGCTTGGTAGCAGGCACGGTTTTCACACAAGTGAGACATCTGAAGAGAATACGCACCCCGCGGTCCCTCCACCTTGGTTGTAGCAAGCGCAAACCCCAGCGCCAGGTGTCACAGCGGGCTGGTAGCCAGTAGCAGCGCCGGGGAGTGAGGCGGAGGGACCATGGGGTGCGCTAGTATTCTCTTCAGATGTCTTACTTACGTGATAACCGTGCCTACTGCCAAGCACTGATTTAATGTCTTTATATTTGAGGTCAATGATAAAATTAAATTCTATGAACCTCTCCCACAGGTGTGTGTGCTCCATTGTTGTGGTTGTTTCCATGGTGCCGGACTGACAGGGAAGTACATTGACTTTTTCCCCAACCTAAAAATTTTTTTTACATTTTTTTTTTATTTCACTCATCATTTTTTGCTCCCATGTCCCCTTAGGGGCTCTCTACCACTAGAAGTAAGTAAGAAATTACATAATTAAAATGACCTTTGATTTTCTCCATCTTGGTTTGCTTGGTGCTTTTATGAGGTAGACAGTGAATTTTCTCTATTGAACCATCTTTCTCTCTCACACGCACGCACGCATGCACACACGCACACACACAGTACACACTGTACACAAGCCTATCCAGTGAAGTAAACATAATTCAATTGCATATCTGGCTAACACGATTCAATTACACAGAGGCATTTAAACCAATCACTCCCATGGTCTTCATTCAAATCAGTGACATCATTCTGACCATTTGTGGCACCACTTAGGCAGTAATGAGCCAAATGAAAACGGAAACGTGGCACTGAGAACATCACAACAGGCTATGGAGGGTTAACGAGTTAAATGGGGGTTCTGTTTTTATTGTTACGATTAATTGACTCGTGCATGTCTGGTAAACAAACAAATAGACGAGGGCTGCATTAGTGATGTTGAGCACTTTCAGAACTTGAAAGCAGTAATGTCAGAAAAAAAAGCATATGATGTAAAAGTGGTAAACTATACTCAGAACCGAGCTAATTATCAGTGGGAGATGATCAAGAGCCATTTGGTTTCATTCATGATGTAAGCCCGAGGTCAAAGATGTAAAATGGACCACATACAGTAAATAACTCAATGGCCTAAAATGAAGTCAGTAGACGAGAGCTTTGGTGCAATTTACTTTTTTTTTTTTTTCGTGCTTTGATGTTTGAATACAATTTGAATTCTAGCCACAGCACTGGTCTCTGAACTTCCCCTATGTTGTCAAGAAAATTTATTGTTTCGTGGTTGATGTCTTGACCTTATTTAGCATACAGATACACACAGAAAGGCGGAGCAAAGCGTGGAAAAAGCATCTCAGCTGTCAGCAGACTTTAAAATGGCAACAGTTATTAACTTTGAAATGTTAAAAGGCATCGCAGTATGCAGGGGTCGCTGTACAGTAAGTGGTTCCATCACTTAAGTGAAAGTTAATTGTACCCTGCATGCATGCTGTGTATATGGCCCATGGATATACAGTACTTTGTTTTCCACTGTGATTTAGCCGCCTGTGTGAAAAAACTCAAAAACTGCATGAATTGATATTGAAGCAATAAGAAAGACAAAGCATGCAACCTAAGGACTAATCCACAGATTCCCACAAGGGGAGAGGGTGATTGGAATGGCTGAAAAGTAATGAAAATAATTATTTCAAGGTTTAACCTTTTTTACAGGGTTTAACCTTTCAGAGGTCAACAGACATGAGCTTTATTCCTGAGAGAGCTGATGGATGTTTTATTTACGGGCCAAGTTGGATAATCGTGAACTATATTACCTGTCTTACTGCTTCCCTCATACAATCGGCATGTATAGGCCACATAGCCACTAGGCCTAATACCAAAACTGTATGTGCAATGATCCTATGAGAGGAATTAATTTGTGTATGTCTGACAGAGAAAAAGATGATCAACGATATTTGAAAGGACTCTTTTCACAGATTGGTGAGCATGTAACCCATGTGCATTTTCTTTTCACATCACAGTGTCAGTTAAGGGCAACAAAAAAAAAATCATTTTAAAAGTATTTATCCAATTGAGATTTTATTTCACGGTGGAATTAAATGGAAAACAAACACAATATATAATTTAAAAGGAACTATTCTCTATCGCTCAAAGTATTCAGTTTCTTCCACTGGAGGTCAAAGACATTACTTTTTCTGTCTCAGCATCTATATCAAGCTCCTTTGTGTGAACTAAACCTCTGACCTTCGAGAGTCAGGTGCCACACAAAAGAACCAGACAAAACACGTAAAACCACGGGAATCTCAGCTTTTAATTGGGTTTATGTAAGCAAGAAGCTTACAGACAGATTGCATGGTTTCATGCTTTCTTCCTGGCTTTTGAGGACTAAACTCTAAGGCATTGAAACATCAGTTGAACTATGTTTTTTAGTTTCAGTACATCACTTGCCCAATCACACGGCTCCTTTCACTTTAAAGTTCCATCAAAAGACTTCCTTTGATATATTTTGATGCATGGGTCAGCTTGTACCCAGCCCTTTCAAGGTGAAAAAGAGAAGTATATGTTTTTCAAGCTTCACACATCACAGATGAGACTGCTGCTCCGTTCATTCACATTTGCTTGAACTTCTGTAAGACAGGGCCAGATATAAAAAAATAATAATAATTTCAATTTTTCCTTCTTTTTTTGTTTAAGGTTGCAACTAGACATATGGTTTTGAGTAGGCCAGTTTGTTGGGTAGCCTTCATATTTTATGACACAAAGATGTCTGTGTGCTTTTCTGGGAAACTTCACTCAAGTTGTCACATTGTCAGAAGTGAACACAAACGGAAGAATAAAAATTAAAAGATTTTCAGAATAGCAAGTGAGGTGAAAACGAGGACAAAGAAGAGGAGGAGAATGATGGCAGAAAAATCACCAGGCACTTAAAGAAAATCAAAAGGCACTTAAAGAAAGTGGTGAGTGAAAAAAAGGCATATGTAATATCAGCCAAGGAAACATGCATTGCAGAACAAGAAAGTACAGCAGCAGCAGATAATGACAACATCTGTACCAACAGTTCAGATGTAGCTGATTGGCCAATCAGCTACTTTGAGCACTGCTAACTAAAAAGAAATGTCAGACAACCTTTTTGCTTCAAGTTATTTTACAGTTCTGCAATCTAATACGAGTGCACAAAACCACATAGTCTAACATAATTACAGACCAATAGAATATAGATGTTTTACATAATTCAAACAGTAATCCAAAGCAAAACTTTTTTCTTGCCTTTTCATGTGTATTCATCTTCACCTTTACTACATCCGACATTTCATCCATCTTTCACAGACCTTTCATTTGAACATCACCGAGGATGTGACCAGCGGAAAATATAGATCGCAATGTCCATAATGTGTCCCCTTACGTGTATTAATCAACTCTATTGACCTCACTTTCTCTCTGCACGCCACTCCGATTGTTTGTTTACCATTAGGGGCGAGTGTCTTGGTTGTTCAATAGCCCACCTCCATCTGCATATAAACAATGAAACTATCAGCTAGGTAACAAGAGTGGGGACAGCAGCTCAATACTGCTATGAGAGGTCTCCAATAATCAGCTGTGTTGGAGGCAGGCGGGACGCAGGCAAATACAAGCAAGCGGTATTGACAGGCGCTGGTTGCCTTCAATCAGCTTATATCTACTTGCAGGGACATCTGCCGCACTCTGCATGGGCCCAGAATTATCACTGATGAAGACATCAGTTGGAAAAAGAGAGGTAAGGGAATAAGAGGAAAGAAGGGAGGAGGAGAGAAGGTGTAATGAAGGGAAGTGTTGAGGGATTGCTTTACAAAATAAGACTTAAAGCCTGTGACAGGAGCATTGATGGATACATGTGGTTTATTACAACTTAGTTTTGTACTTTTGGCCATTCTTATTGGTAATAGCAACATTGTACTTGCCAACTTAATTACTGAGATGCTGGGACGTAACAATGTCAATAAAAACTAGAATTACTGCCTTGCAGTTGTATGCCTCTGCCAACCAGTCAGTTTACATCCATGTATGTATGTCCAGACTCACACAATAACTGAAGACTTAGAAGGAATTTAATAAAAGGTATTAAGTGTATTTTTGGCAAAACATGGATGTGTCACACACATCTCCAACCCGGCAGCACAGAAGATCCAAACAAACACCACAGTTTCAAGATTAGCGTCATTGAGTATCTGCCCAAATGTCTCTGCTTCTGTTCCTGAGTTATGGTGTTGAATCATGGCCAGAAAAGTGTTTTTACAGAACATTATATCACAGTGAAGTTGACCTTTGACCTTTTGGGTATAAAAGGTCATCACTTCATCATTTAATACTATTAGACATTTGTGTGAAACTTTGTCATAATAAGCACATGTATTCTTGAAAACCTTGAAAGACTTCTTATGTGAGGTCATAGTGACTTTTGACCTACAAAATCTAATCTGTTCATCATTGAGACGAAGTAGATGTTTGGTCCAAATTTTAGGAAATTCCCTCAAGGTGCTCCTGAGGTATCGCGTTCACAAGAATTGGACGGACGGACATAACGCCTCCGGCTATGGCGTAAACATTCAGACTAAATCCCTGGCTCAACATTGACCTAAGCTGCTTGCTGTAGTTGTGCGCACACAGTTTTCTTGTGGTATTAGGATTTTTTTCAGCAATATTGCAGGTGTGCTAGACTTTGGTCTTGCCTCAAAATAAAGTGGTTTTGATAATCTGGCTAAACTGATCATCTGACCATGTCATGTTTCACCATGTCGGCGTCTCCCCAGATCTTATCAACTCTGGTGAGTAGGGTGTCAGAGGTATAACCAATAAAATGATTGGCAAAATCTACAAGAATATGATCCAACATTTCATTTTTTTTGAGGAAAAAAATGAATCTTTTCTTTTTTTTTCTCTGGCTGCAATCAGAATTAAGTGAGCTGTTTGTTCCTATTTGAATCTTGCATCAAATAAATAAATGTACTGTCCATCATTGCAGTGATGACCATAAACTGGAGGGGCTCCCTTTGAATGTTGGAGAGATGGGATCAATTCAAGCCTGATTGCATGATACACACACACACACACACACACACACACACACACCACACACACACACACACACACACACACACACACACCACACAC
>JAOVVB010032958.1:0-15495 GCA_028570985.1 Heterobranchus longifilis
GGTTGTAGGTCACGTTTTGTTGCTCTGATTGGTTGTAGGTCACGTTTTGTTGCTCTGATTGGTTGTAGGTCTATCCAGTTGCGTCCAAAGGCATTTTGGTCTTGGAAATTGAAAATGCATTGAGAGGCCAGTTGCGTCTCTACCTTCTGATTGTGTGTAAATACAAAATGTGAAATAGAACAACATACAGAGCAAGAATCTTTACTTATTTGTCATCATTTCAAACTACAAATAGTTTACTAGCTTTAAATGACTTGCTTACTAAGCTACTAAAAGGTGCAGAAAACAAGAAGACTTGGATGTGTTAATATAGTTTGTAAGGTGACATGTTTCATGAGGGATTATTTCCTGGAGGAGGTTTCTATTTCTTCCTGTGTGTCACTTGATTGACATTAAGCAGAGTGTGACATAATGTGAACATTAATATGAAAACTTGGCATTATGACATAACGATTAACAGGGAAACTTAGACAAAAACAAATTATGGCTTTGTGTTTATGTGATGGATTATCAAGCTCAGGCAATTCGTGTTTGAGGAAGTTGTTTTTCATACTGTGCAAGAAGGAATGGCAGAAAATGTTTTGCTCTGAAGGTCTAACAATATACATCGTGACAATTGTGAAACAAAACTACTTGGTTAGGTTTAGGAAAACATCATGGTTTGGCTTAAAATAAGTATTTTTGTTACGTAACTTAAGTTTCGTATGGAAGCTAAGTAGGCCTACATTATGTACGTGACATTTAAGTAGGTTACATAAGTAAATGTATGTACGTAAGTTAAAAAAAGTCAACGTTGACTTTTGGTTTCACATGGGACACGAACATATTTGATTTTGATTGCACCCCGTGTCTGAAGGCAGTCATATCAGTGATTTATCCAAAAGTAGAACAAACTGGGGCTGTGTGGGAGCAGCTAAAGCAGATTAGCAGTGAGTAATTCATTTAAGTTGAACAAGGGGAGCTGTGGATTTTTCCTCTATACAGACAGTTAACATGTAAGATGTGTTTTTTAGATTAATGACAAAAAGGAGGAAGTGTGTCGAACAAAAGCAAAAAATTCCACATATTTCTGCTTATTTATGTTAAACTGGTGCTGTTTGAATATTTATTGTTGTGCTTTCATCAAAATGGCCTCTCAAATAGACACTTCAAGATCATATGAAAAATGCATGGACAAGCAGGTGCGGAGGTTTCTCTTTTCTGTGTGGGTTAACAATTTAGATGCCACCTCCCTTAGGTCACGTAACATCGTCCCCTATAGATCCGAGAGAAAACAACTGTTATAGTTGCAGTGGTTCTCCTACATTTCATGCTGCAGTGCTGTGTTGAGTTAGTGTTACCGGACAGAATAACGGCGCAGTCCAAACCAATTAGCTGAACAAATATTAATGAGAATGAACCTAAATGTAATTTTCATCAAACATTAGACTCTACACTAATGTTAACATCAAACTGCTGCATGTTTTAATATTCCACTTGAGAATAATATGTATGAAAGAAGCAAAGCATGCTTAATATGCTTAGATTTTAGATGCAGTTTTGATGTTTATACATGCAAAGGAAAATCAACCTTGTGGGGTTAAGCAAACAGGGGGAATACAGAGAGAGGCGGGAGAAGGAGAAGAAAAAAATTGCACAGCTATTGTAAGCGTTGACCTAGATAGAACCGACAACAGATTCCACGGATTTGATGTCCTGAAGGGGTTTCACTGGTTTACATACAGGGCTGTTAGATGGGCAACCAGCAAGTGGAATCTATAAAGAGAGGGAGGGAGGGAGGGTGTGACTGTGTAGTGTGTACATGTATGTGTGTGTGTGTGTGTGTGTGTGTGTGTGTGTGTGTGTGTGCAGATGCCGGCAGCCATGCATGCATGCCAGTATGCGAGACGATTGGTGGGAGGAAATCTTCTCAGAGGTTGAGGGGGCCAGATGCAGAAAAAAAGCATTACTGTTTATGATCATCGCCTTTGCTTTTTTCCCCTCACTGGTTCTGTGTACACATCTGTACACAGCAGAGGGAGAGATCATTATTTCATTTAATTTCTTTTATTCCCCAGTATTTATTTATTTATGAATGCTTCTTATATTGTAACTATTAAATTACTTTTTTTGTCACTGATCGCATGTGGCTGTGATCAGTACCACAAAAGCAAGAAAAAAAAGACTAGAAATATCACTATATACCAATAAATAAGACTGTATCTGAAAAAAAGGTGAAAACCCAGAAAAATATATATTACCAAACAGCAGCACAAACAAAATTCAGACATCTCCTCCAAAGCTGTCCACTCCATACACACACACACAGCCTCTTTCCCTTTTTTCTCTCCTCCCTTCTGGCTTCTCCATTTTGATTCTGTACTGGTCCTCTGAAATCTCACTGTGGAATCCATCTTGAGTGAGACAAAATGGTATTTCACTCCAGCCGCTGTGAGCTGCTGCAATTTTCTCTTCAAGCACCTCTATGCTCCTGCAATGCCTTTTAAGACGTCAGAGCTCCGTTATTGTGTTATGACAGAATGAAGTGCAGGCAGAGGGGACGCTACAGTAGGGGAGGGGATTCAAAATGAGAGCTATTGTATTGAATTGTATTTTATTGTATTTCTTCTCCGCGACCCGCTCCCTTTAATTCCACTGCTTTGTCTTTAACTCGCTTACTGCTTCAGCATTTAGGGAGTAATTCCCACATTCCCACAATGCCAGTATGTCAAGTAAGAAATGCACAATGTCCTTTAAACACTCAAATATAAGAATGGTACACTGGTAGTGTAGTGCAGTGTAGTGTATAAACTGCTATGGATTAATTAAGGCAGTAATTGAGGCCTCAGTTCCCAGATGCATTAAAAAATCCTCTGGACAGAGATTTCAGTGTTATTGTCAGAAAGTGGAGCCCTTCCTTCCATTCATTCACAGGCACTGCTACTGTAAAGTGAAAAAGTGCTCCACTCCACCACACACACTTTATCTAATCATCCCCACTTTGCCAGAGACAGAATCTAATACGAACAGCGGGCTCTCACTCTCAGCAGGCTAAATAAGCCTCGACGTACAGATGAGCTAGTGTCACAGCATCCTCGCTGCCAACAGACGCTCTGAAGTCGCTGTGATTTAAATGAGAGCCGAGCCGGTCACATCTTAGCTGACAATCTGCACTTGACTAGAGTGAATTAGTTACAAACTGCCAATGTGTTTATTCCAGTCGCCCATGCAAAATGAACATCTGTAGTCAAATCAGGTTGCAAGTGGTTCATATTTGTGGCATATTACCAATAATACACTTATTTTTTTTAGCATCTGAAAAAGAAGACTGTATAATGCTGATGATCTGCTGCCATAATAAATCTGAAGATGATTTAAAACACTGTAAATTATAAAAAATAATAATATGAGTCTGCAGCCATGCTAGGCTGCACAGCCGTGCAATGCTAACATGTGGATGTTTAGCTGTTATAATGTTTATCATCAAAGATTTTCTATATTTCTAAAGAAGATGATATGAAATGGTACACACTTCCTGTCTCCTAAGCAGATGCGGTCTCATTTGAAAATGTAGTAAATGGATATAAAGTTATATTTACACAATTTATTTATATTTTATTTTGCTAACATTCAATATCTACATGGCTAACAGCCATATTTAGCAATAAAAAAAATGAGTTATCTGTGGCGATCGCAGATGTTAGTTGATGTTAGCTTAGCTGTGTTGCCAGATCTCACGAGAGTTTGTTGCAGAGACAAAAAAAAAGGTCTTGAACAAAGCTAATATTCTCTTGATCTGTCCGTCTGAAAAATGTCATTTCAGTGTCAGAATGTTCGAGAGATATGTGGTTTATGAAAACTGGGTCCAATATTTACTTTGGTGACTATGGGGAGAAAGGATCGATCATAATCTGTACTCACGTTCACTTCTCCCATTGGAATCAATGCACTCTGCTTCTAGTCTCCGAAAGAGGCGGGGCCGTAACTAAACCCATGTGACAGATACAGGAAATGACTCCAAGTTGCAGCGTCTCGGTTTATCCATTGTCTCTGTTATCATGTTCAACATCTATGTTAGCGTTTTCGTTGAACAGACCTGAGGCTGATGTCGTTTGTTTTGCAGGTATTCAGTCATAAACCAAAGTATTGATTAATTTAAAATTTTGATCAGATGATGGCAAGTGAAAAGCCAAATTCATCCATGGGGAACATGAATGTCTGATCCCAGTTTCATGGCACATCCAATAGTTGTTGAGACATTTCACTCAAAACTACAAATGTGAACTTGTGCACAAGAAGAAAAATCAAAGGATCACAAAAGTCATTGGGATTCATCATCTGGGAATCATAAATGTCGTTACAAAATGTTGTGCCAATCCATCCAGCAGATGTTGAGACATTTCACAAGTGCAAAAGCTGCATAATTCTTGAGACTTTCTGAGATGAATTATACTTCATACACAGGCCATATTCTGTTCATGTTAGGTAACACTGATATTACACAAATATATGATACTATATGTGAGTACAGTTTGAATGCAATAGGTTGAAATGTTTAGTCCAGAGAGTAATCTCTTCTATAAAGTGTGAGCTGGTGAGTCAGACTTGTTGTTTAAAGAGGAAGGTGGGACCGGCTCTCAGTACACTGTGAGTCAGACGGGGAGGAGGGACCCAGTTCTAGTCGGGTCAGCAGAGACAGAGAGATGATAAATGGGCTCATGAATGTTCTAGGTCTGTGTGGTAACTTCTCTGGCCCACTTCAACTCTCCTGAGTCACTTCAGACATTAAACTAAAATTAAAAACAGATAGCTGTCTATCATGGGCTGACAGAGAGGAAAAAAAGACAGCGAGACTACGTCACCCCTGCAGCTTCATAGTGAGTCAGCCGAAAGCAGTCACAAGTGTGCTTACACTTTTCAAAACTCCTCGCAGACAACGCTGGCTGCATTTGTAATATACAGTAACGTTAATGGCAAAAGCGGACGAACACTTTTGCTTTCACTTTCCTCTGAGACACAAACCGCTCTACCAATACCCTGGTAACTGACTGACAGGCTGCAGGGTGTAGGGACAGGGCAAACGCATAACGCTGCCTCGCATATTCTGCATCTATTGTGTACGCACTCCGAAATTAATGTGATGCGGCGTCTACGCAAACAGATGGTCAAACAGCAAGTGTATTTCCAGCTTTAGGAGGGGAGAGGGAGGGAGGGAGTGGTTTCGTGTGTAAAATATTCTAAATAAATAACAAAATGTTGTTGAAATTGACAAGTTTGAACTTATTTTTACAACTGAAATTACATTTTTGTTATTACAGAAAAAATAAAGTACCGAAAAAAAGTACAGTTGGGTCGCAGTACCGAATTCCACGTACCGGTATCGCTTCTAACTCTAGCCCTCACAGACTAATACTACCATTTCCTTTGCAGAGATGGAGATACTACAATCCTAGAGTACTACTAAAAGATTAGAGAGGAAACACTGCATTGACTCCTGTGGTGGTAATGTCAGGAATGAACGATGTGTTCTCAGACTAATTTCTGCCTGCTCAAAGTTGGGGGTATGTTGCATCATGAAACAGGGCGCAGGAGGCCAGAAGTCTGATCACAGATTTAATCTGAGCTGATTGAGGTCAGATCGCAGGACTGACCTCTCCACTGCAGAGCTCCTCAGGGCTGCATGCAGGGAAACTGAAATGAGTACTATGACTTTTCTGCAGACCAAACCATGAAATACCTATTGTTAATCTATCTGTCCAAATATGACTCTTATGCACTGTGGAAGAAAATATATTCCACTGAACTAAAGTCTAAACCTGGCAGTGTACTGTCGGTGTCATACTGAGCTACTGCACATAGCAGACCATCGGGTGAATGCAGACACTGTGGCTCTCTCTCGGATCCATTTAATTAACATGATGACTCTGGAATCAATAAAAGACATGCTAATGGTCAAACTACTGCAACACTCTTTAAATCAGTGGATACAACCCTCTCTGATGCCAAAGTACAGTAACAATAGAGCAACATGATACTTAACACCAGGAGAAAGAGGCAGCTTGTGAAACAAAAAGTAAACCTGCCAAAGAATGAACAATATTTTTGGTGAAATGAAAATGAATGAAAGGAAAGTCAACAGTTTTGCTGTTGGCTCTTTGTGCCACAGTTTATGTTTCTGTGCCACGTATTTGCACCCACCAGTCACTACACATACTGTATGTAGAAGTGAGATTTCCCATTGGTAAAGACTATCAGTCAGCTAATTACAGCACTAGTTACTGTAGGTAGGTTACTCCAGGAACGATGAGCCAGCAACATTTGGTAGATTAGGGTAAGTGTACTACACACTATGCTTACCGGCTGTAGCCTTACATTAGACGGACAAACATGAGGGTGGTATCAATCTATCAATCCAACTCAACACCAGAAAGCGACTAAGGTAAGGGGGCTCCGACTGATACATCCATGGATGTATAATAAGAACTGGATACAGCGTTTGAGGTGGAGCTCCATTAATTTTGATGAAAGCTGCATCAGTGACACATGAACTCAAAAAAGTTCAACTGCCGCCTCTAAGAATCCCTGGATGATCGGCACAGCTTCTGCATTATGGGGCCCAGAGAGCAGGCGCACTAGAGACTTCCTCCGACCGAGTACATCCGGTTTAGTGCTCCGCCTAATTTGAATGGGGATTAAATTATTTAATCTTGCAGCTCTTCTAGACTTTTGAAATGTTATCAGACCAAATAGATCGAATTCTGATAGGGAAACGAGTCATTTCACGGGGGTTATGAAATGTATCCGAGGATTTATAGACGTGTCTTTCGCCATGTAAGTTTATGGGGAAAAGTATTTTTGGGCCCGATGGCATTACGTGGCGGACCCGCTAACTGCAGTACCACCGCTGGGCCACTATGTCAAATTGGCTTCAACGCCCGGTGCACTTCCTGTGGGCCTGGTATTATCTCATTTCTGGTTTGCTGGCTCTGCTGTTTGTTACTAGCAGCATATTTTTGCTGCTCTTGCTCAACCCAGTTAATTTTGTTATATTCTTCATTACAGCGGGTAACGTACACTAGTTCTGCTCAAGCACTCATAGCTCTCTCCTTTTAGAAAATTTCTCGCTAATCCTGCAGTTGTTTAGTTCTGCTAGCCACGTTACTTTAGCTTAGCCGTTGGCTTCTCTCTCTCACTCTCCTGCTCTCTGGCTCGGTGTGTCACATATTAAGCTACTCCTCTGCCTCCTTTAGTGATAGTGTGATAAGCATAATTCCTGAAAATGTCGAACTACTGTATTCCTTTAAGATGGTGCTGTATTGTGACCAAATTTCTTCTTACTTATTTCCAAAACTATGATTGAACTGTCCGCTATGCATGAGTTAAATGTTTGTAAGGATGGGTCGTAATTCCTGGTCACAGGTGGAAGCACTGAAGCACTAAAACAAAACAACAAAGGCCCTTTAGCACAGCTGATCTGTTGGAGAGACTCCGGATTTTCAGCAAACGTGGTCTGTTGCACTTTTGTAAAGTGCGTCACAGCCAAACAATATGGATTTTCAACACTGTTGTTAAGTAGGCAGTTTGTCATGTCTAAACTTTCAAGATGATTCTAATAACTTGGTGGGAAAAACAATGAAAATGGATTTTGTATGAAATTCTAAGTGGTGGGAAAATAATCACAAAAAACAGGCGGTGGATTTGTCTTGAGGCAGGAAATCTGAAGAAAAAAAAATCAATCCTACATCATATAGCTTATGAGTTAGCAGTTAAAATATAAAGTTACTTTTACGGTGCCATCATCTGGCCAATCAGTGTGACCCAAACATCATCCCAAATCGTTTTGAGACAGCACAGAATAAACAATAGGGTGCAGACTGTGATTGGACCATAACAAATGCAGATTAACTTGCAAATACTTAAGATAATACTATTAAAACCAGGTCAAATGAAAAAGCCTTCAGCACCTGTAAAAGTCACCTATAATGCTCTCAATCTCTCAATGCACCTGCTGTGTGAATAGATTTTAGGAATAAAAGTAAATGACAGAGCTGCCATTGAAGCCTCGGTGAAGAAGGCACCCTTGGTTCAGTGAAAGTTTTGGCATCAGAGACTCTCTGTCTCTTATTCAGCCTCAAACACCTCTGTGTTCCTGTTTGGCTCATTCTACTTCCTCTCCTGCTTCTTCTCTCTCCACTGCTTGGTCTCTCTCTTTCTCCCCCTCTCTGTCTCTCCCTCCCTCTGTGTCCTGAATGCTAAAACAGTGGTTGGCTGTGTCAGAACACTGCAATGAAATCCTGCAGTCTCAAACGCCCACATCGAGTAAACACCTCACTTTACCTAGACGCTGACCCCAAAGCTATACTTCACCTTTGTTAAACATTTAGATGTATACTATAAAATCATTTTAAATATTGAAATTACTGAATGTCGTATAATAGATTTATTAATACATTTTGAAGTGTGTGTGTGTGTGTGTGTGTGTGTGTGGGTAATTAATCTTACAGCAATAAAAAAGATAGTTCAACAAGACAAAGTTACAATGGAAAGATATATATAATAGATACAAATAAAAACTGTACAGTAACAATAAGACTGCCATTGCAGGCTCTTTGGATCAATAAGAGAGAATAAGAAACAGTACATCTTTCCCTGAAAATGTGCCTGTGTTTGAATCCCCAAATCTACCCATTCAATTATCTAATGACTAAGAGTGACTGGAGCATCAACAACAAATGTGCATTCAAGTATAATGATGTGTATTGTCATTGCTTTGTGTTACACCTAAAACAAAACACTATTTAAGGCCATGAGTCTCTGTCCATCACTCAAACCATCTTCTCAAAAATCTGTTAAAATAACACTCAAATGCCATGCAGTTAGGTATTTAATTTAATTCTATTTTTGTTTTTTCTTCAGAGGTATTTTCAAACAAGAAACAGTTCTGGAAAAGGCAGACAGAGTGAAATGCAGTGACTGCCAGTGTTATACCACGGTAGTTTTAAATTAAAAATGGGTTTTCATTTATCATAAATAATTTGTGCGTTGTAATCCATGCAAAAAATGTCCAACTGCCATGAGATGAACAATTCATATTTAATAAACAACTGAACAAGTGAAAGATGTCATCTTAATAAATCATGTGACCCCGTAGTATTTGCTCGCTCCTGGTCAGATTGCTACTGAATATTGAGGTATACAGATATAGTGGACACAAAGGCATGTAATCATATACAATAAAGACATATTTATTATAATAACTAATATGAGAAAGAACATTAACATTTAATTTGGCCATGTATGTTACATTGTATTATTGTTCTTTCTATTAGATGTTGCAACATTTATATTTATGCACTGTGAATGCATTATTATTGCAGGAATGTGCATTGTATTTTGTAAATATTTTTCATGCATTATTGAACACTGAAATTTGGGAAAGGAGCGTAAAATGAGGAATGACTCAGATGATAGCCCTGCAATGCATGTTGCCAATAACAACACTATGCTCAACATGGAGTCCAAAGCTACTGTGAAACAACAGTATGCTACAAGCTAAAGGAGGAGCAGCACTGAACCTGTGTGAAGAGAAGGTTTATGTCACGACGGGAGAGCACCCTCGTACAAGAGCGCATGGAGAGAGGATTAATTTTACATTAATGTATAGTAGCTTGCTGAGCTTGGCTGCAGGCACGCACGCACATGCACACGCACATGCACTCGCACTCGCACTCGCACACGTGCATGCACGCACGCACGCACGCACGCACGCACACACACACACACATCACAAAAACTGCTGAAAAGGAGAGTCAGGTCTCCAAGGTTAAAGAGTCTGGGGGTTGTTGATGTCTTTGATGAGGTTAGCAATCCAGTAATCTCTGCTGAAGCCCAGAGCCATTAAACAGCATGTTGCTAAGCAGGTCTGTGTATTGAAAAATGTCAGGACAGCAGCAACAAAACAACAACACAGGTTTAGGGCAATTTTTCAGGCAGGCAGCAGGAGAGACATGATATTATCAGAGACAATAACCACTAGTGCAAAGCAGGCAACTGTTAAATGGTAACTGGACTGCATTAATATAGCGCCTTTCTACCTTACCGGACAAAGCGCTTTACAGTTTGCCTCTCATTCACCCATTCACACACACATTCAAGGCGCTGGCCTGCCCATCGGGAGCAACTTGGGGTTCAGTGTTGCTCAAGGACACTTTGACATGCGGACAGGAGGAGCTGGGGAACTGCCAACCTTGTGATGAAAGGACGACCCCCTGTACCTCCTGAGCCACAGTGCTTCAGTTTTCATGTTTCGCCTGCATCCACGTGTTTTATTATTTCCGAAGTTATTCACTTTAAGTGTTGAGCAGTCAACACTGGCAGAATACATTTTATGTCTAGTATGCACACTGACGATGGGGATTTAATTTAATATTATTGATGCTTCAGCCACAGTTATCTAAACTGACCACCCTATCAGTTAAGTGAAAGTTTAGTTTAGCCTCGTGGTATGCTCTCTCTTCCACTGCACAACCACATCCTCCTCTCGCACTCCATTCGGACCGTCAGACAGCAATCCATTACTGTAAGAAAGCAGCCTCAACAGTATTTCTCTCTCATTTAATTCCATCAGTATTTACTTATTTATATGGGACTAAAGATAGTGAAGATTCACTGCTATAACATGTTGAAAGAGCCTGGCTATTTAGATTAAGATGCTATTTAGATGCTCATGATGCCAGGCACGTTTGAACTAAGGACAAACAAAAAATAGAGCATGATGGCTAGAAATAGAGCACTTTATTTAGTTTGTTTTTAGCTTGCTGTAGCTTGTTTTAACATGCAGTACATTGTGGAATGTTGTGTTGGTCTGTAGGCAGAATGACAGAGGCCTGTTGTCTAATTCATATTAGGTTCCTATGTTCTTAGTAGACTGGTCACTTGTACAGAAAGAAGACAATGTTGGAGCTCAAAACAGATCCACTACCATCGCTATACCTACATTGCTACAAACGTTTATCTGTTGAAAAGAAAAGTCTCAAGCAGGAAGAAGATATCAACTATTACTGCACCAACTTTTATCCTCCTGCCTCGATGCTGTCATCTTGCTACACACATATTTCCACGGCCAAATGGCCAGCTAGCTAATCTAATCATTTACTTAGCATTACTACATTACAGTCTACTGTAATTAAAAAGAAAAAACATCTCTCTAACCCACAGCAGGAGAAACTGTTGTCAACGGTTGCACTCTGTGTTTGACTCTATGTCTGGAAAATTATACTCACAGATGGATAGTAAAATGACTAATTAAATCTAGCCTTCTATTTCAACCATACTGGAGAGAGGATGTTGGCTTTGGGCTGCTCGGTTGCGGGTGTGCATGTGTGTGGGGGTGTGTGTGTGTGTGTGTGTGTGTGTGTGTGTGTGTGTGTGCAACATGTATAGTAGTCTGCCATCATAACCTAATTATTGCAGCAGCTTAACAACAGCAATTAGCACATTTCCATCAGACGACACTAATTTGTGAATTCCATTCCAGCACCATTCAGGACCAACACACACAGAGAGAGAGAGACTTAATTCACTGTTGAGCTACTGGCAATGCTGAATCCATATCTATAGAGCTGTGAAAATTGCTTATGGTAATTGCAGTTATTGTAAAACTAGGCTGAAGCTTTAATGAAATTTCAAATTTTAATCATTTGTTTTTTGTATAGTCCACATTTACTGACTTCTCCCCCGAGGGACCCCATGTTTCCTCATCTGACTTCCCAATAAAACGCCTCTCTCCGACAGATAAATTGAATTGTTCCATCAGACAATGATTTCCTCTCACTCCGGGGGGGAAGGAAATCCCATTTTGGCAATATTCATACCCCTAAGTGTATAGCTTTGCGGTGTTACATATTCTGATCGCAGATCTGTAGGAAATTTATAATGACCATAATTATTTATAATTAATTAACTAACTTCAGAAATACTCAAAAACAAACTGTAAACACAGCACTGACATGTCATCACATTTAAGTTGGTATGGCAAAAATACAAATTATTTTACACATCCAGCAGTTATGGAAGAACATTTGTATTAATTTGGAGTCATGTTCTGGTCACCTGGCAAATATAAGTCCAGTATTCACTCTGCTTTTAGCTCTGTTTTTGGTCTCCACCAACTCCCGGGGGAAATATCTGGCTCTTTAGCTGCTTGCTCCACTATGTTCATCAGCTAGTCGCTAACTTTGTCTTTCTGCGCTTTGGTGCTGGACAGGTTTTGGGTTATTAGAGCATTTTCCCTGAAAACAGCTGCCGGCTGGAGCTAAAAACAACAAGCAGGGAGAGTGAACCACAACATAAAAGCAAACCAAAACAATGAGCTCTCTCTCCCTCTCTCCCTCCCTCGTTAAGCGCTGCTGGTTCTCAGAGAAACTTACAGAAACAAAAGGTGGATGTCTCGGTCGGGAATGAAAGCGGGGAAACTGAGGGGGAACTTAAGATGACACACATCTAAATTTTATTCATGACCCAGTAGTATTTATTCAGCAATCAGCGAAAAAACGTAATCTGTGTGGTCTATCTGTTATATTCTCTGCGAGCCGTGAGAGAATTTTGCAAGAAAACACACTGATTCTCTCTATATAAATTAAAAATATAAATGATCTGATTCTTCACCTTTTCACTTTGACAAATCTTAATATATCTTAATATAAACATATTGATTATAGCAGCTTTACAGCTCTTCAGCAGAGACAACATTTGCCATATTGTAATTAATTATTATTTCTTGCTGACGTAAGGACATATCGTCACCTCTACATATTGTTGTAGTTTGTGGTTACGAAAGTTTTAAGAAGCTGTTTGAACATCCTTCAGTTATCCTTCATGACTATTGCAGGGTAGACTTTCCTCTTGAGGATGCAGCACTAGTGCTTCAGTCAAAAAATGTTAAAGGTGGACAACTCCAGCAGTTTTTGTGCATACAACTGCCTCAGAAAAACATTCTTCCTCCCTCCTTCCTCAGCCCCCTCATTTTCCCATCTCCCTGCCTTCCTCTACCCTCTAACCCCCCTCCTCCTCCCTCCTCCCTTACTTCCTACGCAGAGATGCATGTTGAGTGATAGGCCTGTGGATGAGTCTGGACAGTGCGTCTGAGGCCCTGGTTTTTAATAGGGTTCTGTTCCCAGTAATTATGCTGACACAATTTGATCAGCACGGGGCTAAGTATCTTCATCTGAGGGAGATCGGGGGGAATTAACGCTGATGTAATAAGTACAATTTGTCACTATTAAGACGGAGGTGTTGACAGGCGCTGGTGTTGTCAGGGCAACTGATGGCGCTCCCTTGCTACAGTATGTATTCTACTGCATCCGGCGAGCAGAGCTGTCAGGCCCCCTCAATAATCGATTCCTTGGGTTGCTCTGCACAGGCAAAAGCACACATACTATGACATACTGATATACACATACAGTATAATAAAGACAAACTGCACCTGGATGTGCTGCAGTGTTACACACTGACATTCAAGCACACATTATAAATGACACATACAATACATACACACAAACAAACACATGAACAACAAACCACCAGGAAAAATGTGTGTTTTGTCCAGCAGCTACTGTACATTAATGTCACAGCTGAGAGCTGCTGCCAACAGCTCCAACACTGAGATGTGGACTAGTGGACAGCCACAAACCTCTTGCTGCCCTGCTACTCTGCAAGGGTGCAGGGTAGCAAGGGTAAAAAATGCACTAATGAGGCACGACTTCAGGCCTCACTCATTGCCAGGGAGACAACCAATGCCAAGATCTTGACCCTCTAATCCATCTCATCGAGCATTTTTCTGAAAGGAATCCACATTAGCGATTTATACAAGATGTGGCTGTGCAGAGTAAGCTATAATGCTTCAGTGAAATCTCAGCTTCTAACCACAATTGAATTTTCTGTGTAATAGTGTTTGATATGCACTAAATATTTTAAGACTGTATGAAAACCTAAGCTGTGTGCTTCACACCCATAGACTGTATATAAAGATGGATGACATGACAGCTCCCCAAAAGTGAAGCCAAAACATCTCTGTTGTCCCCTGGTGGCTGGTTGCAGTAGAGGTCATAAACCCCGCCCCCTCCATGTTAGGGCATGGGATATGCCTGGGACCAGGTGCAGTAGGCCATCCTGGTATTTTTGGCATACTGCATTTGACATACTATGTATTGGGACATAAAAAATCTTTTTCTGGAATACTAAATAGTGGGTATTGGAACACACAGTATCTTCACACCATAATGGTAATTTCCCTTTGTTGGAAGTTATAATCCTTAAGATGTCATTCCTGGTGTCATTCCGTAATAGCCTTTTGCAGTTACTCTGATGAGTAATGTGTTTACAGCACAATCAAACAAGCAGTATGTGGGCAGTGAGAATTCATAGCGTCGCATTGTTTTATGTAAAGAAAGAAGACTAAATACGATGGTCAACAATGACTGCTTGCATCATTTCCTATGAACCTTGAGCAGGAAAAGCAGACTGGCAGTAACAATGAACTGTCGGCCACATATAGTATCAAAAATGGATACTATTCAATGAAAGTAATGAGAATTACATTTAGCTGATTCAATGTGTATTGTGAATGCTGGCTCGTGTTAAAGCTATTAGTAACACCTGTAATTTTCTTACAATGACAAGTCAAAATGTCTGCTGTGAAAAAGGCCTATTACACACAGAATCTGTTAGCTGTGTGATCTGGGAGTGGTTGAAAATGAAATGCACTTTTTGTTTTATTGTCCATTATACCACAATCTTAGACACACGCTTTTCCGTTGAATTATCTGCAGAATGTCCCGATTTGTTTTCTGTCTGACGAATGCAGACTTCAGTACCTGTTTACAGAAAAAGTGTTTTATTTAGCTCAGTTTGTGTTAGAAGCCTATAACAACAACGTAGGCGGGCAATTTTTGATTTGTTAAAGGCACAGTCTATGCCTCAGTTTGCCTCATATTAT
Organism: Heterobranchus longifilis; assembly: GCA_028570985.1. Classification (NCBI taxonomy): domain Eukaryota; kingdom Metazoa; phylum Chordata; class Actinopteri; order Siluriformes; family Clariidae; genus Heterobranchus; species Heterobranchus longifilis. The sequence continues at coordinate 14,975 of JAOVVB010032958.1, forward strand.
GTTTATATTATATGTGTACATGCATGGAAGTGTATTATGTGTGATATATGATGTTATTGCTCTTGTTTGTTTATTGTTTGCAGTGTCTTGTAAGCCCATGCGGGCTGGGCACCTTTTGGTGCATCACACTCTACTCTATAACTTTTAATGTATAAATAAATGAATGCATAACTTAGCTTTAGCTACAGTATTCTGCTCCAGCCTGTTAAGCCCACCTGTGAGTGAACGTGGGAGGGATTCAGCATGCAGACATCTTGGTCTTTACACGCACACACGCACGCACGGTCATACCCAGCAAGTCTGCCCTAAGCTACAACTGATCGATCCATCCACACACTCAGTTCAAATATCTCCACTATCAAGCTGTGGGTCAATCGCCTGCAATACACAACACAATCTCCGACACAATCTTCCATTCTTTTCAAATCCATGTCAACAAAAGATATTAATGGAAAATAGCTCGAGTCTTCAGTGAGTAAGACGCTGTCCTGTCTCAGAGCCGTGGCATAATAGCAACTCAT
>JAOVVB010032975.1:0-15495 GCA_028570985.1 Heterobranchus longifilis
CTAAACACAAGATTTCAAGTGGTGCTTTTGCATGGTTCTTTGTGGAGAAACTCAGTTTTACAGATCTGTTGATTAAATCAACTAATTGATTAGTCGACAAAATCATATGACTGTTAGTCGATTAAGGATTTCTTTAGTCGAGGACAGCCCTAATCATTGCAGAGCTACTTACGGTATACTAAAGACTGGAAATGGGAAAACAGCTAGCCTGGCTCTGTCAGAAGGTCACAAGATGTGCCTACTAGCATGTGCACTGCGTCCAACCGAAAGTTGTTTTTATACTTCTGTATTGATACGGATTAAACAAACAAGATATAAAGTGTTATATAGTGAGCTTTAGAGGTTCTGGTAGACAGATTTTGTTACATTTGGACAGAGCCAGGCTAGCCGTTTCCCTGTGTTTCCAGTCTTTATGCAGTTGCTGGCTGTAGCTTCATATTTACTGTAAAGATGTAATAGTATCAATCTCATCTAACTCTCTGCAAGAAAGAGAATCAGTGTATTTCTCAAAATGTCAAATTATTCTTTTAAACTGAATGCTGGAATAAATAAATAAATAATGCAAAAAGAGAAATGTTGACCTAGCGATGAATGACGGTTGAATAACTGAAAACACGAGGGGACTGTGTGTTTGCTGTCCTGGGTCCCAGGCTCCCCCTGGGAGTCAGGTCAGCAAACTCTCTTGGGTGTTTTAGTCACAGCTGAATCTTTGTTCTGTGTTTTTGTGCTTGTTTTTATTGTGCCATTTTCTCCTGTAATGCTTACGTTGTACTCATCTTGTGTTCTTTTAACCTTTTTTTTTTATCCTTCTGTTAATCACTTTGTAACCTAGGTTTTGAAAGGTGCTATATAAATAAAATTGTACTTACTTTTTACTTACAAACTAGCACAAATTATGTAAATTTGAGAGATTCTTATAATGAAAACGGGTGCATTTTTTTTGTCTGTGTATTTACTCTTTCCACCGATGTCTTTATGTGTGTGACGGAGCTGTGGATATTTCACCACGGTGTTGTTTCCTCTGTGTTCCTCCTTGTCCATGTTATCTTCCTGCACACTAACAGATGGCTGATGCTAACAATGATAATCCAGTAACAGAGTCATCGGCATGGATCAGCAGTATTCGGACTGCAAACACAGTGTCTTTTCAGATAATGGATGCCACACGCAAGAGAAAGAGGTAGTGTATCAGAGTGTCTTGACACTGTTCTAAGATAGAGAGCTGCATCACTCAAAGGTCGTCTATCTGTTCTCTGACAATCTGATTCAAGTGATGAGTGTGACTGAAAAATCCATTTAAAACAAATATGTCAAGTTCTGACGATAATTGCCATGCATTCCTGGTGGCCTAATTAGCATTACATCACCATATTAAATCCAACTCCTTAGACATTAACATCACCCCGATTGATTGTATACATGGTTGCTTTGACACCAGCTGCAGTCTCCGAAACCTCAAAAATCACTGCCGGTGTCCATCATCAAAATAAACACAATTAATTAATTCTGCTACTATGGAAAAATATCAATGCCACTCACTGTTTGGAAATAAAGGGATGTAAGAAGCAGAGACTGAAACCTTCCCAGTGGTTGACATCAGTAGAGCAAATTAAAAAAAAAGCCATTTGTTCACCCACTTGCCGTTCTCTCATTGAGGTCACCCAGCAGACCAGATGAAATGAAGTCAATTATTTGTGAAGGTTTTCATTCTTTCCCATTTGTGTGTGTACACGCACAATATGTGCAGGATGAGAGCTTGCTGTGGGGCAGGCTTTTATGGTCAAAGAATGACAGAAAATGGAGAGTGTGGGGCCGCTGCAGGCTACAGTAGGAGCATAACAAGTTCAACGGTACACCCACAGTTCAGTTACTATGAGTTTCCATCAGTTCTTCAGTCTGCCCATGTCTTCTGATGACGAGTTATTGTTCCTGGCCCTGACTCCTACTCTACCTGGAAAGTGATGAAGTGCTCTGTCTGACCCATCCCACCAGCTCAGGAAGGAAACTTCAGACTGACCTGCATCAGGGGCAAAGCTACAGTAACGCAAAGCATTACTCATAGGGTCAGGCGGAACAGGGATTTTCAAGGCCAACCAATGCCTACTATGTTTGATGATGATGCAGTGGGGGGATTTATGTACCTTCGAAAAACAAACGGACTCCACCCTGTCAGCTCCCTAGTACAGAGTCCCTGCATGTAATCTCTCAGCCTGTCCTCCAGAGGGAAACGACAGCAGTTGATGTTTTTTCCTACTCTGTAATATGATCCATATGAGCGTTTACTGAAATTGCGCCCTTAATGGTACGCTCCATATTGACGTTTTATGGCGCCAAAAAGCAGGAAGTAATGTCATGGAGTATTTAGAGCGAGAAACACGCAAACTGGTGGGTGTGCCAAACAAACACAGGACTTACATGCCGCGTCATGTGACGTTCCACGGCACGTGACGTGGATACACAGAAGTGATTTAATGTCTCAAATATACTGATTTTAACCAAAACCATGCCTTTTTTTTCTAAGTTGTTTTGCTGCCTAAACCTAAACCTACTGCAACAACGTCCGTTTAATGGCATGTTTAAAACCGCTAACGTAACGTTTAGGTATGAAGGCAAAGAACGGTCCTATGGGTGGTATTTGAGAATATGAACAACACATATGGTCGTATGGTTTGGAGGACTTGTTGTAATCTCCGATTGAGCCCATGTGTCCGGAGAATTCACAGCGAGCCTATACGCCGAAATCGTCAGACAAATTCAAGAAATGGCAAGAGACTCGGTTGTTTATGACCAAATTGCGAACCAGCTACGTGGCAAAGGTGTAATCCACGTCATTTCCTGCCTCCTGCAGCCTCTACCCAGGCGCCACCCCTCGCCTAAACCAAAGTTCATGTAGGTGAGAACGCATGTGACACGGACAATCTGCTACATGTGTGAAAGGGCAACTCCGGACAGTGTCCGGAGTTCATATGAGAAAACGGCTTGACACTGTGTAATAAGGTCAAAGGAAGTGGTTATTTAATAAGGTGAAACTACAAATTAGGTACACTTTAGAGTGTTTTCAGGACGCAATGAATAATTTTGAAGAAGGTACATTTGAGCTCATTTTTGCACACAATCCAATGTACGTAACAACCCTCTGCAACGTTGGTCACCTCACAGTCGCAAAGCAACTGCAAAACTAAACTAGTGCTGAAATGATTATTTTACCAACAGAAAATTAACCAACATTAGCCAGCCTGTGAAATGTGAGGATGCCTTTATAACATTGTAAAGTGAATCTTCTTCTTACTTATTCTAGGGTTTCTACGAATGCAGAAGGAACACACTGTCTTTTCAATTGATGGTACACTAAGCATGCTGTCATGAGAGCTGTGCAGAGTGATTAAAAAGGAAAACATGGCATTGCTAAAGAATCAATACTGTGCATCAAGGGCTGGCTTACCATTCATCTCAGGTTTGCTCTTTGCAGCGAGGGCCCCTTTTTTATGAGCATGCTGGGAGGAAAAAGAAACCATGTGCTTTCCAGAGGATGTGTTCATACGTGCAAGGATGGTTGTGATCAAGGACGGAAAAGTTCAGATGAAGCTACTGGATGTAGGTTGTAAAAAAGGAATCTATGGAGCAACTGACTATTACTGTTGGGTAGATGGCAGAGCAGTGTTGGTTACACTGCACAGCTCTGTGGCATGGGACGATATGAAAATTTCATGTCACAAATATCCTGGCCAAAATAATTGCGATTCATGATATTATCCCAATAATCAACAATATGCTTAAAACTCTTAAAATGGCACTAAAACACACTGGAATCATTTTACCTTATATTTTGTTTTGTTGTGACTTTTTTCTCAAAACCTTTTGGCTTTTTTCTCGAAACATTACAACTTTTTTCTCAAAGCGTTACAACTTTTTTCTCTAAATATTACGACTTTTTTCTCAAAACATTACAACTTTTTATTGCATCACAGATAGGACCCTGTAGTAAACTGCAGTCAGGATATTCACGATACTCACGGTTATCCCGATAATGGAAAAATTCACCACGATCAACTTATTGTGAGTATTTTTTTAGCGTGATCCACGATAAAATTGTCTATTGTCCCATCCCTACTCTGTGACACTGACGCAGTCGTCTGTCACTCAATGTGATCCATAGCAAAGTCTGCCCTAGTGTTACTAAACACCTTCAAACACCATCTATTCACTGATTTGCCTGTCTCAGCCATAGTCTTTTATGCATCAGTGTAATCACATCTTTGACCTCCTATGCAAGAACGCACACACGCTGCGAGCCAAGCAAAGAGACCCACCTGCGCTCATACTGCCAGGATAATAATCCATTTTTGCTCTTGAGAATTACCGGCAAAACACAAAGCGTAGACATTCTGTTATCATCATTCTTCGGGGCACATCCGTCTTTTAGGAAGACCTTCACGCCAAAAAAATGAATTTCTGTTTGCATCGACCGCTTCAAACAAGTATTGAATGCTACCGCGAAAACATTGGATTAGAAAGGCTGGTAGTTAAGGAGGAAAATGGACTCTGATGAATGATCTGAGGCCTCAGTATGACAAATGTTTCAAGAAATGCATTTGTCCTTCACAGTAGTGTTAGCACAGTTTGCATGTGGATCATTTTCACGAGGAGTGATCTGGGGGTGGGAGTCCCACATGTTCTGCACAGACTGACATCCATCATGAACACGTTTCTAGAGCTCCTGCAGACTGCTGCCCCATCAGCAGCAAGCATTAGCCATAAATTGTGTAGCTCAGCCTCCAGTTTTTAATTAGACACATACAGGGAAGAAGGAAGAGAAGGGGGAGAGAGAGAAAGGGACAAGTAATTTCATGCATCTCCCAATCAGCTGCTATTAATATCTTGTTGTTGGTTTAGAAAATGCAGGTGGTACAGGGAGAATGGCATCCCCTGAATGACATTTTCATTGTTTATGCATTGCTAGAGCAGTATATGCTACAATAAATGAACCATTAACTGAGAGCTATACAGTATACCTGTGCATGGCTTAATATGCAGCCAGTTCCTTGTATTTGCAGTGTTTTCCAAAGGGAGGAGGTGGAACGGCAAGCCAACACTTGTTACAGATAATCACATGTACTGTACACCACATTATCACTACACATTACACAGCTTCCCACTGCACCCTCCTTGTTTACCCCTGCATCATTTGTTCACCATCATTTGCTGAAGGCATCATTATAATGAGTATTTGTTTCTGATGAAGACATGTGAGGAAGAAATATTGCTCACTAGGGCATAAAAAGGGCATAGGAAATTTGTAACTATGTGAAGTTTTGCCACCCAAAAAGACGATGTCCACAAGGTTCTATTGTTTAAAAAAATAGGGCTTCTAATGTTTTTTTGCACACTTTGCAGAACACCGATTAGACATACAGTAATGTATTAGAGAGGCAAAGAAAAAATGGTTTCTGCTTTTGAACAATGTGCACATACAGGACAGGCAAAATGTTTCCAACTAACATCAGCTTCCTCTGCCGCTTATTCTTATTAGATGACTAAAATAAATTGCCATTTCAAAAAATATTGACATGCCACTGATAAGTAACATAGTTATGTACGTTTACTTAGTCCAGACTTCACACTTGTATTTCTTAAAATACTTTCTGGCACCAACAAAGTGTTCATGTGAATGATTAAAAATAAATAAAAAAAGTAAATTTTAAGAAAACATTGTTTGCATCACTTTACCTTGCAACTTCAATTACTCACAGAAAGCAAGTTGGTAATGCAGTTGGACTGTGACTCAAAATTGTTATACAAATTCAGCAGTTGAATATCTCAGTTGAATATTATTGGGTTGTGAAAGGTGTGCATTTGCATGTAAACAAGAAAAAAAAACAGCTTGAATATAAATTAGGTGCAATCATCTGACAGGAAGCATAGCTACAAATTAAACATGAAAGTAGGATGCTGGTGCAAAGGTTATCTGTCATTCCGCACTGCTAAATAACACACAGCAGAGCAAAGGACACCTCTTTTACTATTTTATATTCAGCTGTAAAAGAAGACAAAGACATCCTTGCGACATTATGATTATTGCTGATTTGCTTGTTAAACAAAATAGCTGTGAGGAGGCCATTTGGATTATGCTACAGACAAAAATCTGCCTGTAATATGTTATCAATCAAGAATCTGTTTAGGGATGGGACAATAATGGATTTTATTGTGGATCGCGATAAAAACACTCACAATAAGTTGATCCTGGTGAATTTTCATTATCGGGATAATAGTGAATATCATGAATATCCTCACGAACTGACTGCAGTTTACTGCAGTGTCCTATCTGTGATGCAATACAAATATGTGTTAATTAAAAAAAAAGATGTAATGTTTCGAGAGAAAAGTCGTAATGAAAGGTCGTAATGTTTCGCGAAAAAATGTGTAATGTTTTGAGAAAAAGTTGTATTGTTTTGAGAAAAAAGTTGGAAAAGCAAAATGTAAGGTAAATTGATTCCAGTGTGTGTTAGTGCCGTTTTAAGAGTGTTAAGCATATTTCGTTGATTATCGGGATAATACCGTGAATCACAATTATTTTTGCCAGGATAATCGGGACATGATATTTTCCTATCTGTTGTCTGTATAGGTGGAAGACTGACTATGTATCATGACAGAGACGGTGAGGATAAAAAGTCCAAGGTTCTGTCCGTCTTTAAAGCTTGACACTGCAATGTCAACACTCTGCTTTGGATGATCAAAGAAAATGCATTTATGTACAGGAAACATGGGGCCTAACAGAGCTTTTAACCCATTTCTCCCCACTGTCAATGTCCAGGATGAAATAAAAGGCAGCCAGGATCAAGGTAAATATCGCTATCACGGCTCTTTTCATTCCCGGCTCCTCTCTCTCACTCTCCAAAGAGCACAGCATAAATCACATGGCAACCGTAATGGGAAGTGGGACTGCGGTGTGCCAAATGAAGCAATAAAACAGATCCCGAGTGTCCCTTTCAAAGCATTAGTCACACAGTGTCCATATGTCCACTGCTTTATTGAAGCAGGCGATGCTGGTTACATTGAAACAAACACCTGTGCACACACTGAATGTCCTAAATGAAGGTCAATGACACAGAAAAAGTGAGATGATCAGGAATTTTAACCACAGAATTTGGCACTGCACCCTTATAGCTAGATAATGTCAGGCTGCCAAAGGGGGGGAGGGGGGGGGGGGGACACAATTTTCAATAGCTGGACCCTCTGCATCAGCCTTCTAATGGAGATGCATGAGGACTGACACATCACATCGCTACACCACCGCTTTGATGTGGAGAACCATGGGACTATACTCCCATAACAAATTCTTGGAACACAGAGAAACAACACTCCAGACGGGACGGAGCAGGCATGATTAAGACAACACGGAGTAACATTGATAACACTGATAGAAGCGACAGACGTTCCAGCTTTGACACATTCTTCAGTGGGTTGCTCAGCTTTGCCTACAGTATTTTAAACCAGATTTAACCAACTCATTGTGACTGGTCCCTGCATAGTCTATGACCGAAACACATACACGTTTTTCTATTGTGATGTGAGCCAAATAAACAAGTGAAATGTGAGTGTTTTGTCCTCTTTGACTTTCAATTTAAAGTGTGCTACCTTTTCAACTTTTTTTTTGAACATGCAGCATTTTGTCTCAATGCCATTAAGAGTGGTCAGTGATGATTTCAACAATCTGCAAGTGTAGCTGAGAAGCTGAGCTAAGCACCTCACAGTCAGCCAGCTTAGACCTGAGCATTAGTATAAAAACAAACAAACCGCCAATTATTTTTGCAGCACACCACCTACAAGGCGCAGCTGATATTCACCTTTACATTGTATGTCAATCAAACCCCCGGAATATCATTAGCAGTGTATGTGGCAGTGGAAATACATGCAATAAATATAGCCTGTAGAAAAAAGGGAAAATGAAGTGAACAAATTAAAAATGGTTTACTATAGGTTACACCTGTAGACAAGCTGTCACTGGCTGACAGGTTGTCCAGGAAGCCATTTGGAAACCATTCACTGTGAAAAATGAACAATGAACTCAAGGTTCACAATGCAACAAAGTACAAGTACACAGAAGCTGTACTGTCTTTTCAATTCTCCATTTAGAAATTAAATTCAATACATATTAGACACTACAAAGAATTCACTTTGGAACCAATACACTGAATAAACTAGACATCAGTGTGTAGGCTAGATTTTAAAAATGCTTTTTAATGGTGTTTTTCTTGACTACTAGTGTGGTTTTCAAGACAGCTCAAATGTGCATTCTTGATTCAGTGTTCATAACTGAGTTCTAAAGTAAGCAGGGGAAATATTTAAGGATTTGGGGGAACTATTTGGTATCATAATAAACCAAGCAGTGTATCTTTAAACACAGTAATTATTTTTGAGCACATAAGACGTTGAAATATAAAACAGATTTCCAACATTTGAGAAATTTGTGTTTATAATGAATACTCAATGAATTGCAGTGAAATGTCTCCATCACCAGAGTCGGTGGCAAAACAATATAGAGTAGCACAGGGTTAATCATTCCTGATAGAGCTACCTTTAATAGCATAGGTCTGACTGGAACAACCTAAAAATGCAAGCTTGTGCAAAAAACACTGAATGCTGAAGATCATTTTCATCTTGTCTCAAAAAATAAATACAAATCTGAAAAACCACACTTTTGTACAACTTGTATTATCAACTGTAATATAATTATTCTAACAGCTGACCGCACTACAGTGCACTGAAATACAAAAAGCCAAACTGTTCCACGTATACAAATTATGCATGCACACACAGCCAGATGTGCCAGATGGGGTTCAAGGAGACCTGAACCTTTACTCTGTTTTAAATTGGTCGTACTTAGAGAGACAAATGAGCGTGTAACTTGAATTTGTCCACTGAGCTTTGCATTTTGCATGAGGTAGATGTTAGAATGTTTCCATTATCGCTAAAGCTGACGATGATTTTCTCAATCGGTTAATCGTTGAAACATGAGCAAAACCAAGCTAACAGTGGCCTTGACTCGGTTACTAGGACTTAAAAGCATATGAAGAAAAGCTAAAAGTTTAATTTAGCTCAGTCAAAAATGATTGTTAGTTTTGTTTTTCCCCCAAATGTACAGTTAAACGAAACTACTACAGCAGCGCAATTGCAAAAACTTGCTTGCTTCCCTGTGATGAAGTCTGCTGCATTTCCTGTTACAGCAACCTTCTAGTTGACACAACACAAACAGAAAAGGAGAACAATCAAAGAAAAACACTGTATTATCAACTCTAGTCTGCAATGGTAACAGTTTAACGAAATAACATTTGAACTGAGCCAAATGAATGACTTTTTTTGCATTGCTGCATATTAAGCTAAATATGATTGTGATGTACATTCACAATATTTACCCACTTTCGCACATGCTCTTTATTCCATAATGCTGACAATTCTGCTGCACAGTGACTGCACAAGAGCCACAGACTGAACAATTTGGCACACAGACAGTCCCTGTTGACATTCACTGAATCAAAGGTTATCAGAAACTGAAGTGTCAAAGGCAAATATCTAACAGTTTTGCCATCCAGAGTGCTTTGTCCTTGACACCAGGATGCAACTGTGTTTCGCATCGTAATTTTAGGAGAGTAATAGGTGAAGGTTATAAAATTAAATGGGGCATTTCATTATTTTAAATATGCTAATTCTTATGGGATGAAACACACGGGACAATGGCTTTGAGATGAGGGAGATGGAGAAAAAAAAAAAGTACTCAAAAACACCTGAAATTCATTGGAGAGTTAATACTAAGCGCACGGTACATGCAGCTGCGGCTTCAATAGATGTGAGAGAGTCACTTGGGATACTCATCAGACTATTTTTATTTTGATGAATGTGCGGGGAAAATAACTAATTTCCTGTCTGCCTCTGAGCCATCTTCACAAAGAGAGCTTCTTCTTTGCTGCTTAATGAATATTTCCATCACCTGCCTGCGTACTTCAGACACTGTGTACTCACCAATGACTATAAGGTACTGAACACCTCTTAAAGTAGCCATGATAACAAGTGGACATTTTAGCAGATGTGAAATCTTATTGTACCACAGACCACTATATGGCTGAAACTACAGCCACAGACTTTGGGCTACCAGTGCTTCATTACTAAAAACAATGAATCAGAGTCAATTTGCAATACGACAGGGAATATAACCGGGATGTGCACTGATCATGCTTTTATTTCAGGACTATTGCTGCTTCCACTTTATAACATTCTAATTCAGAATAGCCACATTTTGTGATACTGTGCATGTAGACATAGTATGCATCCAAACTGTGTTTGAGTTGGCTTTAAATCAATGGTGACTAGGGTTGCAAAATTCTGGGAATATTCAAAGTTGGAAACTTTCCATGGGAATTAATGGGAATATATGGGAGTTAATGGGAATAAACTGGACATTTTGGGGTAATTAATACTAACTGTATTTACCTTGTCATATACAGACATAAATATAAATATTTTGCATTCTCATAAGCAGATATGCATGCAAACATTTCTAATACACATTTTTAAAATTACATTTTTGACTCCATCTATTTGTGAGTAGAACTTTCATGGATTCTTTCATTGAACAACAAAAAACATGAATGCTGAATAGGGTGTATTCCTGCCTGTCACTCAATGCATGCTGGGATAGGCTCCAGCCCCCCAGCGACCCTGCTCAGGATAAGCGGGTTAGATAATGGATGGATAGATGGAATGTTTTTTTTTTTTAACAGACCCCCCAGTTTTTAAAAAAATATAGGCCTCTACCAACCGGTTGAGACGTTGCTTCATGATAAATGCATCAAAATACATCAAAATACCAAAAAACTATTCAAAATTTTCAGCAGTACCTTAATATTCCCATTAATTCCCATATAGTCCTGTTAATTCCCATGGAAAGTTTCCAACTCTTTTGAAAAAATAAATAAATTGGAGCTTAACTTCCTATGGAAAATTTCCAGAAAAAGTTTCCGGAAATTTACCAGAAACTTTCCACCCCTATATACAACACAGAGGCTTTAAGTTAACGTTATACAGACATCGCTACAAATGAAGCTCATTCATTTTAATTTTGTGCAAAAGGGAGACGAGGAGAAAGAGGAATTCTGCGAGGGGGATTCAGGTCCAACTAACGAGGCTTCGCACTTCGCATTAGGCAGCTAACGTTAGCATGTCTGCTAATAATGGGTCTGGGACATGAGGCGTCTCTTTATTATGCAATGATTTTCCAACAGACAGGTCCTGTATGTTATGCTCTGACGTTAACTTGGACGGCAGATTTGAATATTGTTGTTCCAGAGAAAGAGTGGGATCATATATGTGAAAACAGTAAGAGGGTATGGAGAGGCATCAACATGAGATTAATCCAATTTAAGATTCTCAATCGCTTTTATTGGACCCCCTCCAGACTTTAGGCTTAAGCTCAGGGACAATGCCGACTGTCGGAAATGCTGCATTTTTGAAGGGATTCTTCTTCACTTATTATGTGAATGCCCCATGATTCAGAACTATTGGCTAAAGGTACGTTAGCGTATAAAAAACATTACCCGGGCCAACTTTGAGCTCTGCCCAAGGCTATATGTTCTCGGCGAGCCACAAATGACATCCTACTCTATTCAAACTAGTATAATGGTGGGAAAGCAAATTATAATAAGAAACTGGAGGAACGCAGGTGAGCCCTCTTTCCAGGAATGGTTCACAGAATCATCAAAAGTGTCATCATCATACGAACAAATTTCTTTCTGCGCTAAGGACAAGACTGAAATATATATGGCGGAGTGGGGAGACTACTTGGAATACCTTGCTAATGTGGACAGATCCTGATGTAAAGCACATACCATGTATATAATAATCACATACACAGCACACATACACACTCTGGATAATCTGATAATTGATGTGTTGCTTGTAATTATGGTGCATATACTAATGTAGACATGTCATATACATTTGATTTGTTTTTTGTTTTTATTTTATCTATTTTCATTTCTTATTATTTTTTATTTTAATATATATGTATATACTCATACTCATGTAAGAATATGGGCATGTATGTGTATATGTTTGTATATATTTCTAGGTTTTTTTTTATTTGTTGGCCAAAATGTGACAATGTTTATCTAAAGCATTACAAAAAATAGAATAATGACAGCCGGGTGGCTGAGAACAACATTAGCAAAGCTACCGTAACCCCCACTGTCCATGGTGTTAAACAAACTAGGTGTTCCTGAAAAGTAACAAACGGCTGGTGCAGCTCCACTGAAACAATGTGGAGAACATCTGGATGAGCCAAGGGATGAGACGGGGTGCTGTTATTAATCGATACAATATTCACGTCCTGCAAAAGCACTACATAATATCACAGATGACAGCAAATCATCTACCAGTCATTCTGTTAGAACACCGGGTCAGAAGTGGTTGTTTACTTTAATGCGCGATTAATATATCTGATAAATAAACAGTCATATCAGTTCTGCCTTTCTGCTGCTTTCTGTATACTGCTAAAATACAACAAATTGCTTGTTGACGATTAAAAAAAAACTGAAAAGAAGTTATTTCTCACATTTTATTGAACAAATTAAACTGAACACAAAAGGCACCGCTTAAAAAAATAATGATAGTTACATTTTAAAGAGCAGTTTTCTACCGATACTCTCTTTCAGCTAACTCAAAAAAACCCTGAGTGTCTTTCGCGATGTGTTTATTGTTAAAGTTGATATTGCGATGACGATAAAAAAAAAAACGATACATTGTGCAGCCCTACAATGCGCCATTTTCGGCATTATCTGTAGTAATGGTCCAAAATGATGTGAAATGGCAAAGTTTTAAGACATGCAAAGTATAAATATATATGTAATACATTGTTAAAAAAAACAAAACTCTGCATTACGTGAAACACTTTTCACTGTGCTCTTAAATTTCTTTGTGCTCCACAATTATTTTCATTTAGGAGCACATATACTCCTGAGGGGAAAAAGTTAGCGTAGAGCCCTGTAGACCACTGGTTCCCAACCTGGGGGTCCTGAGCCCCACCAGGGGTCCCCAAAACTTCACAGGGGGTCACAAGGCCTTCTTGATTTTAAGGGATGTATGACAACTTTTTAAAAAATATATACAGTTGGCTCATATCCCCACATTTCATTCATTTGTTAAGAAAACTAAATTAAATTGCTATTTCAGGGTTGGATTATTATTCAAGGTATAAACTTGTTTTTAAACTCACAGGATAAGGACACTTTTTTAACCACTGCTGTAGACCACTTAATTAAACAAACCAAATTAAATCTATCACTTTTTGTTCAGAGCTCTTATTCAAATATCAAACCAGAAATAAACAATATATTACCTGGGTAGTATCACATTTTAAATTCAATAGGCTACATTTCTTTGCGTCCCTTTTTTTATTTCCTCCTCGAATGCAAGTTGTTTCTTTCAGCTCAGTTTCAGTTTAATTCAGTTATTTTCAGTCCACTATACCTAGTTTCAGTTAAATTGGGGGCCCCTGTGTGTTTTTGTGTAAATTTACCTGTAATCCAGGTGAAGAATCAGCAGCAGGACGGTGTTGTTCCTCCTGCTCATCAGTCGCCCGCTCTCAGAAATCGACCACACAAAAAACAACCTGCATATCGTAGTTTAAATTACCATTAATGTCTTTTTTTTCCTTTTTTTTTTTTAACAATATGCAGATAGTTTGCAGTTATCTTATAGTTATTTATCAGTCATTTCTCATTTAACTGTGTTCACATATTTGTCAACGACTACAAAAATAAAATGCCACAAGACAAACTTTTCTGAAGCAATACAACTTCACATTTAAGTCACTTACACACAACCTACACAGTTGGATTTCTATTACATGCTACATGTTTCTCCAATTGTTTTTTTTCTTTCACGGCCATGTAAAAAGGGCTACATGCAGTTTAAGCTAGCACAGGAAAAGAAAACACACTCACCGGAGAATAATCCTCAAAACATCAAATCCTGGTCCTCTGTAATCTTCTTGTAACCACAAAATACAGAAACACGGTACCTCCGTCCTGAATGCTTTTTTTTTAACATCAATAGTAACGTTTTTCTTCTCTCTGTATCACAGATGCTCCGTAGCTAGCTTGCATACGACTTGTTTTTCTTCTTCGTCTGTTCTTTTTGCCCTTTGACCTCAGCTGGACTCTTTCTGCAGGGTCCTAGCGCCCTCTACTGGTTAATTTCAAAACTGCAACATTACACCCATAATTCAATTTGACTGTTTTTGTATGGAGGTTACCTGCGGTGGACAAAGTACACAACCCCATTACTAAAGTCAATGTATATTACTCCAATACAAGTAAAAGTTGCTGAGTACTTGCTTTTAAAAATACTTATGTATTTTAAGTAATACTTACTTTTTAAAACCTCAATGTATTGTTGTATATTGTCACATTTACAGAATGACTCTGAAACAACCCACTGAATGCACTGACTTGCTTGTTGAACCTGTAGAATAAAAAGCTTGTTGAATATGCTGGAAAGTTTATAGAAATGCCTATACAGTAGAAACACAATTACACTGACACACGGACAGCCATTGTAATTTTTTTATTTAACGACTAACGTTTGCAAAAAAGTCTCTACCTGTACCTGGTTCTACCGAAGAGCCGCCCAATCTGAGTAGCACACGTGCGAGGTACAGGTACGGCAACACCACTTGGACAAACAAAACATGCATAACTGCAGGAACACAGTTTATGGGCTTTTGCTTTTTAGAAAAGAAAAGAAAATGAATCCGCTGACTTCAAAGCAAATGTAACGAGTAACGAGAGCCTTCATACAAATTACAAAAAAGTACAATATTGTAAGTACAGATAATCAAAAACTGTACTTAAAGTACAGTACTCAAGTCAATGTACTTTGTTATTGTCCACCACTGGGGGTTACAAATAAATGCATTAAAAATAAAAGAACAAAAATATGGAAAATATTTGGTAAAAAGTGTGAGAGAGAAAACTAGAGATCATATCAGCCACAAAGCCAAATTGGGAAATTGGGCCAAACTCGGCCCTTACTTAGCTTCGATATGATATTGCATGGGTACACATTTTCACAGGCTGCTCATATCTCTCATCTTTTTTTAAAATATGACTTTCAATATTTTTATTCATCTGACTGCAAAGGAAATACATATTTAATGCAAAAATGGGATGTACAGTATTCATGCAGAACTGATGGTTGCCAGACAGACTGAAGAATGAAACATCTGCCACTCAGTGCAGTCCATATGTGATAATTATATTGATCATACATTCATTGTGGAATTAATCAATACAACACTTTGCCTGTGGGAAGCTGTGAACAACTGACAATTGTAACATATCCGTTGTTTGCAGAAACGTACAATGCCAACATTTATTTTGCCAATTGTGTTGCTCTGCAGGCAGACAGAAATATATACTCCTGGCACATAAATCCTCTTCTGTG
>JAOVVB010033041.1:0-30441 GCA_028570985.1 Heterobranchus longifilis
ATCTAATCTGGCCCTCAGGTATTTTCACTTTATCTAATCTGGCCCTCAGGTATTTTCACTTTATCTAATCTGGCCCCTCAGGTATTTTCACTTTATCTAATCTGGCCCCTCGGGTATTTTCACTTCATCTAATCTGGCCCCTCAGGTATTTTCACTTCATCTAATCTGGCCCTCAGGTATTTTCACATTATCTAATCTGGCCCCCAGGTATTTTCACATTATCTAATCTGGCCCCCAGGTATTTTCACTTTATCTAATCTGGCCCCCAGGTATTTTCACATTATCTAATCTGGCTGGCCCCCATTCAAAAAAGTTTGGACATTCTAATTTAGGATTCCTAATTTGGGAAATTCCTAAATTAGGACAGTTCTGTAATAGCTAAATTCCTATCAGATAAGATTGGATTTTTTTCCTAAATGCAGTCAGAAAACATGTTTCTGTAATACCAAAAATACTGAATGTCCTTTTAAACCGATACAACAGGCTTTCAGACTGAGTTTTAAAGTTTCTCAGCTCAGGCCCCAGGTCCTTTTTTCTATTTTGTTTTCCACTGCAGATAGTACAGGTGGACTCTCAGCTGATCACCATAGCGATGCTGCATGAAACAACACAACACTTGCTGGATGCTTTCATCTGCAACAATGTCTGCACTTTGTCAATTGTACGGCATAGGCATAGTGTATGGCATAGTATTGCAGACTGACACTTTTTAAAATCTGGGGCCAGTGAATTCAAAAAATTGCGGTCACGATTGACGGTAGCTTGGCTATTTAAAAATGGCAGGTTTGTGCAGGATGTCCCATCGTCCAAAGTACGAGTAGTCACACAGTGTGATTGCTGTAAGGTTGTAAATACGCCTGATTAATGACTTTATTTATATGTGAAACCTTAAGTGAGCACATCCAAAATGTCAATAATAATTATTCCTTGCAGAAGAAAACAGTTTGCATGCACAACTATGGCAAATGCAGTAGGTCAAAGTTAAACCACGATGATTACCGTTTCTCTTCATTTTCTCTTCCAAATAAACCAGATGAATCCTTTAACACTGCTTTTTACTTTAAGGATGCAGCAACTAGGTAGGAGAGCTTGGACGCCTTTTTGACTGAATGTGATTTAATAGGATGAAGAACACACAAAAACAGAGATTAGTGTTCACTATACAGCATTTTGCCAATATTTTTGAAATTTGACATTGAAGGCCCAATGCTAGATTATGATAGATGTTACAGCCAGCAGGAGACCCTCACACAGAGATGAGGAGCATGTGACTTAATTGACCATAATGCGAACGCGATCATGGGTAATCCCATTTTATATGCAACGTTTCAATATGAAGATGGTGTTTTGGCTGCTACAAAATATACAGCCATATTCATGGCTGACAGCGCTGCTGGAAACCTCTCCATCACATACGCATTAAAGTGTCTTTACACAGGGGAAAATGGTTGTAAAATCCAGCTGTGAATTCTTTTGCTGAACGTCTGTATTTATTGTTCAACGCAGATTATAACCTCCACTCATCTTGCATCTTTTGCTGCTTCACACAAGTGTAGAGATCTGTTCAGTTTTGCATCCACTTTGAGCTGTCTATTTGGCATTTGTTTATGTACACTGTATTCAGCAGAGGTATTGATAATTGTATGATTGATGATTGTAATGATGCACGTTACCCTGGCTGACCTGGAGGGTTGTAATGACTGTATTCATGTTCTTTGCATTAATAGGAACAATTTACCAATTTCAATTCAGTGTGTACAATATTAGATTTATTTATTTATTGATATTTTATATATTTATTTATTAATACTTAATTCTCAAGAACACTATCTATTTCACATAATTCACTACTGTTAGCTATCAGTCAGTATTCCATGGTATGTAATCTACCATACCTGTGCATCCTGTTGTATAAATTCTATTCAAATAACTGATACAAGTAGATTAACCGTTTTTAAAATTTACAAAACACATGTCTAAAATATACCTTAAAGGTATATTATGCAGAATTTTGCTAAAAAACAAAAACAATGTATAGACTCATACACAAGTAATCCCTCTCAATCATCAGTTATGACCCACTAGAAGTGTTTGGCAGTGTCTGTATCTGAGACCCTGCCCTCTGCCTGTATTTTCTTTTTTTTTCTTCATTTTGCTGTTTGGGATGTTTCTGGGAGTTACCCTTTAGGGCACTAGGTGTGTAGCCCCCCCCCACACACAAGCACACATCCAAGAGGAAAGCAACAAAAATGGTGGACACAGTGCCGCAAATATAATTATAAACAAATATAATGAGGCGGACAAGGAGGGTCTATTTGCAGTCTCGCAGACTACAAGACACACCCACTTCACTACACGATGCACCTCGTGAGATAACTTCCTGGATTAATGTACTTATTTTAACCAAAACCATGATCTTTTCCTGAATGTAGCCAAGTAGTTTTTGTGCCTAAACCTAAGCAAACCGAACGCCAAGTGGCTCGTTCCAAAATGAGAGTGAATCTGGGGTTGGCTTTCTGTTTAGCTGCAGTACATGTGATGGTGCAGGTGGTGCACTGGGTTGTGTTCTAGCAACCGTGGTCAGGGGATGCGTGCTTCTAGTGTCGTTGAGGCGGGGGGAGGATTTTGAATGTTAACTATAAGTATGCAAGAACTTTATACTTCAATCAAAAAAAACCAACACATTCTTAAGCCCCATCAGCAGCCCAGGCTCCAAGTTCTACAATAGCAAAAGCAATAGACAAAATGAACAACATAGGTTACTGATCATTTTGCTATTCTTAAAAGTAAAAGTTGTCTGAAGAATTGCACTAGAGGAAAAACTTTGAGGTCACTACAATTTTCTGGGCACTATGACGGACGGACGGACCGACCGACCGACCGCATGTCAAGCCCATTGAAGTGAAGCCAGGTGAAGTGGATATAGTATCTCTTGATTAAACTGTGATGGTCAAGACTCTCTGGGGGAAAGAAAAGAGTGAAGGAAGCCACTGTAGCTTCACAACAATGACACCACTGACAGTTGTTATTTGAAAGAAATGGCTAGAGGAATTAGCAAGTTTTCCAGTTTTGCTAATGATGCCATGTTTTTTGTCAGACTTTTTGTAGCTCGTGGTTACAGAGGGCTCAAAATGACTGACTGGGAATAGAAACTCAGAAACTGGACCTGAGCCCGGACAGGAAAAGAGGATGGAGTTGGGACAACTGTGCACAAGAGAAAATGGGACACTTAAATTGAGTTGTCTGTCGTGGAAGACCTCAAATCAAGTGGGAAATATGACGTGCTTTTGCGACACCTTTCCAACATGAAGGACTGTGGACTTTAAATAGGTGCTAGGTGAGTCATCCTCTTCTCTCTCTCTCTCTCTCCACTGACTGCAGTGGTTGTATTGCTTGTAAAGGGTAATATATAATGTGCTATATTTGCCTGAATGTGTCTGATTGTTTTGTATTATAGTTAAGGCTAACGTGACTCAAGTTTGTCATTGTGTGCTAATGTCACATATTATTAGTTGTCATGGTTGCGTGTGATTTGTGATTGTCTGTAGCCTGTGCAGAGGTCTAGTGCTTAGCTGTTGGATGTGTTTCCTGTATAATAGCTTTATTAGTAATAGTACTATTTAGTAATTAATAATAATTTGTCAAGAAGTGTTGTGTGGTCTGTTATGCTCTGATAATGGGCTGTAGTATCCCTGTTGTGGAATGCACATTTACTACTCAAGTATTGTACTTAAGTACACAGTTGATGCAGTTGTACTTTACCAGTGTATTACCATTTTGTTATACTACATTTCAGAGTGAACTACTGGACTTTTTACTCCACTACCTTCATATGACAGATATGTTAATATGACCAGCAAATAAATTATGATGCAATGTCAACCTACCCAACAACCCACACGTAGTACATTTTTTGTTATGATTAAACGACACGGAGCCAGTTTCGCACAATTGCCTCATTTTAAAGCTATACATATTTAAATGCATATTTTGTTATGAGGAAAATAGACTTTAACAACCCAGTCAGGGACCATGTAGTATTCCTGTGGTGTATGTGCTGCTGCTTTTATGTCCCAGTCCGCCCCTGGATATAGGTGACTTAATTGTTTTTCTGCTCGGGCTACTACAAAGAATTCCTATTTGTGATCACTGCCGCCGTGATCTTCTGTGCAGTCTCTAAGAATACTATGGGTCCACTCTGTTCTTCTCACCAATGTTAGGAAACCTTACTTCAATGAAATATGTAAAGATGGGGTACTTAAGAGAACTGCAATTATTAAAAAGTATGTCAAACTTTGGGATGTGGTTAATTTTTGATCTTACAAATGTGTACACCCCAGCAAAGCATGGCATCACTAAGCTACAATATTTGATAATTTATTCTGTACAGTTTTGCTCAGTATGTTGGGGTTTTAATTGCATTATAATATATATATTTTAATATCCATTAATATGCATTGTCTTGGCATGTTTGTTTCTCTCTTTATTATATCTTAATACTATAGTACGATTACTATGATACTAAGTTTGTGAGGCTGCTCCTGTCCTTATTTTCCCTGTTGCAGTCTGCATATATTCATCTGGATGTGGCAGAGATTGTTGTTCTCCATTTGCTGCCATTCATTCTCGTACAGTAACAAAAACAACATCCACCGGAGTGAAATAATCCATCACAGCAAACACTGAGCCTAAATTTGGGTTTGTGGCTGTTTGTGTGTGCTGTTTTATTGTGCTTGATCGTTTTTACATCATTGCACGCATTATGTTATGCTCTACTTCCTGTCAATCACCTGATACCCACAGGAAGAACTGGGAGTCTCTGTAAGCATGTGGACTTAACATACTTTATTAACACATTCATGTTTTCTTATCTGGGGCAGCAGTTCATTTGAAAGTTTGTGGTTTGAAGTTGACACAAATAAGGAAATGTTAATGTATTATATTTTTAATTGCATGAGTTGGCATGCATTGCGAACTAGACTGGGTTATAGAACTAGGCTATAGGTCTAACTGTAAAGCAACAACTCAATTGATTTTTTAAAGAAGAAGTGCCAAAGATGCCCTGGTTCTAACTTCTCAAATGTGAATATTTGCTGTTTTTAAGTCCTGTATGATTGGTATATTAAATATCTTTGGGCTTTGGACTGTTGGACAGACAACAAAGGACATTTGAGGACAGGGCTCTGGGAAATTGTGATGGGCATTCTCTGCTATTTTCTGGCATTTTATCATCAGCAATTAGCAGATTAATCAATATTGTAAATACTACAGGCACATGGCAAAGAACCATTGTGAGAACACAATCACAATAGTGAGGAGAGATAATAGGTGGAGCCCTTAGGGTGCCACCAGCTACAGTGAAGAAATATAGAAGTAATAGCTGAAAAATGTATGTTAACATTTACAATGTACCCCAGGTTACTATGACTTAGCCTGCTGTAGTTATTTCTGCAGAGCCTGCAGCGGCTTCACTGACGATGAAGGGCAGACTGACTTTTGGGACACAGAAGGTTTATTTGAGGGTTTTTACACTTGAGTGAGCTTTATTTCCTTGTTCCACACTGTATGTCATGCTGTCTCGCTACACACAGTGGTGTCTACTGTCCATTCTCAGTCAGATGTTGTCCTCTTGAACTGCACGTGAGGCCCTGGTGGCCCTGCAATATGTCTGCTGGTTGTAAAATATGTTTCTCACTTTCAGAGGGAATACAACGATATTGTAAGCCATATACATATACATGACCATCTACTGTATGTGGCCAGGGAAATCATTTCATGTAATAAAATATATCCATGTACCCAGAAAATTACAAAAGGTGGTGTTAGTCACCTTTTCTACCCACACAGAAGTGAATACTTCTCACTTTCCCTGATGTAGGGCTGGGCGATGTGGCCAAAACCTCCTATCCTGATATATATACATATATATGTCGATAACGATATATATGACAATATAGCGTGTTTTCTGATAATTCAATAAATGAATAAATAGTCTACGAAATAAGCAACGCAATGTCTCGTGTGCTTCAGCTTCGCTCACACGTGCAATGACGGGAACATAAAGCGCCGTTCAAATGATGTAAATATTGTTGTAACACAGTTTCGCTGCTGTTTTTCTTCACCATCGCGACAGAAACGATATAGAAAATTATATAGGCTACATTATACATTTTTTAATAAGGTTTTGAAATTCCACCGACCTCTGTCGTGTGGTCATTAATAAATTAAAGAAAAAATTAATGAACTATAATGCATGTGCAATTAATTTGTGTACATACTGATTTGGTATAGGTGTCAAAGTGATATTTCAAAGGACACTAAAACCTTCTTCGGTGTTGGTAGCACAGTTTTGATCATGAAGTTCACTGTTAAGTTTTAACAAAATCAACACAGGACTTCATCAGGATATCAAGTGAGGTGATTAAAGCAGCCGTCAAAATAAAATAGCCTATGTCCTTGAAAGGGTTGGTTAATGCTGCGGTGGTCAAAACTGGTTGAATGAGGACCGATAAATGTAAGTGGAACCTGGCATTGCTTTAATCAAAGTCACTGTGGAGGGAGGGCAAGCCAGCAAGATATAAGACCAAGCAGGAAAGTACTGTAACGGAGAACGGAGCAGGAGAGATGTGTCCGATGCCTCAGGGAGAAAGACAGATAGAGAGATGGTCAGAACGTTAGAGAGAGATTGAGAAAGCAGAGTAGACACGGAGCCAGAGGAAACCAATTAGGACAGTGATGGGCACTTAAATCAGGCTGTTATTCAATACTGCACAGTCTGTGTGGGAGTATTACAATTCCCTGAAGCTTGATGGAGTATTGCTTGTCTCTAGTTGGCAAGGGCTTAAAAGGGGGATAATACTGATTTTTAGCTTTGTGTGTTGCTCTTACACTCCAAGAAAACTGTCTGTATTAGTGAACATTTTCTGCAGCTTCTTACAGCCAGAAATAAGAACAAAGCGTGTCCTGCCTTCTAAGCTGTGATGTGACACCTTCTGTATATATCCGCTCTGTATAACACATTTTTTGGAAGATAAGCTCTACAATAAAACATTTTTTGAATTGTAAACTGCTTCTATTTAGTACGATTTAGTCATGAAATACAACAACGGTGGTCATATTGTCAGTATTTGAACATAAAAGGTGCTGGTGACATATTTACTGCAACAAGCATTTCCTGCAAGTCCTCCAGTATTAAAAAGGTGAATTAATTATAATTTTTTTGGGCCACTTTCGGGCAACGGAAGAAGGCGGACACACATCATTGTCAATGTCGTGGTAATAAAAATAGAGTTACTGTGCGAGCAAACCTACTCACACATCCGGCAAACACAAATCAATGGAATTTGGCCTGAAAACCAAAATAATGAGCCAAAATTGGCTAAAAGTAAAACTGATGGGACCTTCAGCATTTTGTATTAATTCTCAGTGAGTTTGTCACTGTACAAGCAAAATCTGTCACATGCACCCAGTCACTTGATCTGTTATTAATATGAAAATATTCTTTAGCTGGTTCTGTTAGCGTCAATGTGGATTCTATTCCTTATTTCACCAACTCATTCAAACCTTAAAAGCTTTCTCAAAGTTGCTACACTGCACTGAAATAAGCTCAAACTGGAGCAAACTACTTTTGACATGTAAGTTGGGACCTTAAAGCAGTATTTATTAATATTTTTTTCCAGTCTCTTGGGGACAATGGAACAAGCTGTAAACACAACGTTGATACATTATCATTTTATAAAGTTATGGCAAACAGTTGCCTCATAACACATCCAGCAGAAAACCGAAAACTAAGACAGGTTTTCTGTGGGTTTGTCACTACAAGAAGTCCCTTTCACATTAGATGTAGTTATGTGACTGACTGATAATATAAAAATGCTGAATAATGCAGCAGCTTTAAACGGATCTATAATCCAATAGTCATGCATAACCAGACCTATCTCCACAGCATATGGTCTGGGTTAGGAACAGAGGGAAAAAAAAACGCTCTGGCTTGTTTGTATTGCTTTAAAATAATCACAATTGTCTTGGGCAGCGCTAAGCCCCGAATGCAGCGACGGTGCCCTTTGCAAAATAGATAGTGAAGATAGTGTCAGGGATGCCTGACAGCAGGCTTCATACCACACTGTACATCCAGTCAGCCAGGCTGATAATCTATTAGTTAATGATGAGTAAGGGTCCCTGGAAAACATACTCATCCATCTGAAATCCACTCAATGTTGTGTTCTAATCCACAACGAGAAAACTACAAGAGTAACAGACTGAAGAGGCGGCTTCAATAGTTAGATATTTATGTAGATTAGAGTAGAGTACATTTTGCTGTTTGATATTAAACCTATTATAGTAAACTATCTTTGCATCTAGATTCAGAAACAATATGGTATGAATTCACTCAGATTTGATAATGAGATGAGATAACACTGACTTTATTGCTCCCCGAGGCTGCAGGGCAAGTTTCCTTGTCGTACAATAGCTTAAAATAAAAGCACCCACACATACAAAGAACAAAACACCACAACAAATTACTAAAGAGCTAACAAATTAACTGCCTGCACTTGTTATCCATTTATTATACAAAGGATGTCAGTGGAAGAGTTTTAGTCTGTAAACTGATGCAATGTAATATGAGACTGGAGCCTTTTCTATTTTAAGACAGGTGTTTGGTCATGCTCATGAAAACTGATTAGAGCATCTGATCCAAACACCAACTTAATTAATTTAAGAATAGAGGTGTTCCCTCCTTTTAATAGGCATATTGGAATAGTAATTTGACAATATATACTGTAACTGAGACAATAAAATACTTTAAATGAACTGCCGGCTCTGCAATTCTCACAGCTAACAGCATAAACTTTGATATGTTGCAGTTGTAATTACCTCCAACGCTGATTTTCCCATTGATTACTGCACTGCACCCTCTCGTGATAATACGTCTAATCCAAATTCAAACTGATATAAGCTTTAATATCTACTGCCATTAAAGCTGATGCACCTAATTAAACATGTACAGGATTCAGTCTTTGTTTGTTCGCTGGCACTTAAATCCCTTAACACAAACATCCGCACGCACACACGCACGCACACACGCACGCATCCGCCTTTACCCCTATCCCCATGAGATGTTGCGGAATTACTGAGTGTAAACAGCGAGGTATAAAGAGGGAAGGCTTTATGTCCAATCACCTAAGATCTGTGAGGGAGGGCGCTATGAAATGGACAAATCTCTGGGATGGAATACAGCCAGCGTCAGTTTTTATGCTTAAGTGACTTGTGTTTGTGGACCTGCCTCGCACACAACCCCGTCAGATTGATCCGTTAGCGGAGCCCAAACAGGAAGAAGCAGGGGCCCATTGCCCTATTTCAAAAAGACATCTTCATTTGTATTGATTCGACCGGAGAGTCTGCCAAGAGCTCTTTGTATCCGCTGTCATGCATTCTTAGTCTTGTCCTCAACAGACCTATATTTGGGCACTGGGCACTTCATTGCATGCTTAGTGTACACTTCTCAGTGATCAGCACAAACGGATGCAGGAATTTCAACCGTCTTGCCACTCAGATGCGCCATAGTTGCTTTGTTAGCAGATGGCTCTTCCCAGACACATACATAAATATACACAGGCAAATCATCAGCTTCAGTTTCGATCATCTAAGTCGAAAATAGCCAGTAACTGAACAAGTGGCATGAGCCAGAATAAATAAACCACTTATACACATTAAGCAGTGAAGTTTAGCTAAATGTGAATAATGTTTATGGTGTTCCCTTTATTCACACCGCAGCCATTTTTAATTTATCATACCTGGCTTGCAGGGAATAATTGGCCCAAATTATTATTCAGTGATGAGCAGACCTTTAGGTCAAATTGTCTTGTTCAAATCAAAGTCTTCAGCAATTCAAGACACCGGCCATGATGCTAATGATTAGTCCTGCTAACGGGTTTAACATT
Source organism: Heterobranchus longifilis (assembly GCA_028570985.1). Taxonomy (NCBI): domain Eukaryota; kingdom Metazoa; phylum Chordata; class Actinopteri; order Siluriformes; family Clariidae; genus Heterobranchus; species Heterobranchus longifilis. Next base: position 9,942 of record JAOVVB010033041.1, read on the forward strand.
ACATTATAATAGTTTGCAATAGTTTTTCTCATTTATCTCAAGACCAATTCTAAATTCATTTTAGCAATTTTCAATTATGTGTCTTAGCTACATGGGTATTATAAAGATTTTTGTATTTTTTTTAAACTTTTACTGATAGCACAGCTGAAGATAGACAGGAAAGGGCTGAGAGAGAGAGAGAGAGAGGGGACGACGTGCAGCAAAGAGCGGGAGTTGAACCAGCGGCTGCTGCGGCGAGGACTTTAGCCTTTGTATACGGGGCACACGCTCTACCACAGAGCCACCAGAGGTGTGGCACTTGGTTAATGATAGCGATTGTATCGCACCTTCTCTTGTCCTGCGTGACTCAGGTGCAGCTGAACTCTGCCTGTTTTGTTTGTTGACAGGGAAGCTTCCAGGTTTAAAAAGTCAGGGCAGTGATCCAGTGATCCTCCTTCCTCCTCCCGCCCCGGCCTCATGTCCAAAATAAACTCTGGAGGCTCTGCAGAAGCACAAACTCAGATGTCCCCTTAGGCCTCTCCCTAGGTGAATTTTTTTTTATGGCATTTATTTTTTGCCTATACTAGGAATCCCTCTAATATTTTCATATCCTGGACAGAAATACAACTGCAGGATCCACATAATGCAGCACCGCTCTGTCACAAGGCTGCCTTTCATCTGCTACCTCCTTTCAGCTAATTCAATCAAGGAAATAAAACAAAGGAGGTCACTTTAGTGCTGTGGAATTCCTCACAAACGCCACTGCGGTCAGATCTGGCCAGTAAGCACTTGTTTACTAGTTATTGGAACCGTAGGCTCCTTCAATAAGCTTCATGCCCCGTTTAGCGCAGTTTTAGTGTCACACATTTGGGTGTGTTTCAGTGGTCGCCTCTGCTATTCATAAGCAGCTGGTTATATCCAAGCACAAAGCAGCCGCAGTGGAAAAAAAAAGAGAGGCCTGCTGTGGTTGTGCAGTAATGTAAATGTTTGGAGTTTTATATGGAGTTGAGATGTTATTCTTATGATGGAGGAGCTCCTCCTATGGACAGCTGGCCCCTGGAGGAGAAGATGGGCGTAGTGTAGCAGGCTGCTCTCCAGGGTTTAATCAAAGCTATCAGGCCACCACTACTGGTTTGCACCGGGCTAGGACTATGTGCTGGGTTTTAAGATCGGTCGTGTGTCCGTGTGCCGACTGCTGAGACCGGAAGAAGCCTGTTCCTTGTAATAGTGGAAAAGCCTCCAGGGGCTGTTTTCACAAAACATCCTAAAAAACTTAAGTAGCTCCTAACTGGCCAAGATGGGAGAAACTCCTAGAAATATGTTTGTCCCAGCTTCCCCGACTCCACTCTGGAAATTTACAAATGTTTTTGAAAGCATATTTTGATGGTGTGCAAGTTGATAAGCTTACAAACAAATGGAAACACTCCAGTAAGAGTTGGGTTACGCTGTGACGTGTTGTCCAGCCTTGTTGGAAATCCAAAGTGTTTTATAGAAGTTGTTCTGCGATAATGGCGCACTTTTTCATAGTGCTGCACTTGGTTGTCCACATTAAAGATGGCTAATAGTTGTGTCAAGCTTCCCGAAGTTATTCGACTGTTCAACAAGCATTTCTGAAGAAGCAAGTAGTTCGAACTTGGAATTTCTCTGCTGAATTATCCATCGAACCACAAATGTGCTCGTCAGACTCCTTTTTGTTCGACAGCTGCGCCACGGTTTTTGGTCCGTCCTCCGCACGACATCATACCCCACCGGGAGTGTTTCAGAAGCAGAGCGCCTCCGAGCGCTTCCTGTAGATGGCGAGGCAGCTGGGTTCGCAATATCATAAGATCATGCGAGAACCTGCAGATGTATAAAGAGAACAGTAAACAAACAAATGTTTACTTTGCCTGTCCGACGTTGACGAGCTCTTGATTTGGTCGGTTTTCCCTTGATTTTTGTGCTTCTACCATGGGTAAGTAGGCTACGTAGTTAAATGGTTTATTTTTTTGTCTGCAGTCTGCACATGGTGTTTTATTTTGAAAACTGACCGGATGCTCGCTGCCTTTCCTGTGTCCCACTTCCTGTCTGGCTCGATCTGCTCTGTGCAGACTTGGTGCGTATTTTTAGCGGAGCAGAGCGGAGAGCTGCTTCTGAAACGCACTGCGGTGCGACTGGTGGAATCACAAGCATTGACTAGAGTGGCCACCATCAGCTCCGGAGGACACAGGCGTGCTCTGTGGAATTTAGGGATCAGTTGATTAGTCGATTAATCGGTTGTTTTGGTTTTAGTCGACTAAGATTTCTTTAGTCGATTAGTCATTTTTTAAGCTTTTTTCATTTCGAATGACTTATTTCCAAGAAACTTCTGAGCACATCTCTAGTAAACACAAGATTTAAAGTGGTGCTTTTGCATGATTCTTTGTGGAGGAACTCAGTTTTACAGATCTGTCGATTAAATCACCTTATTGATTAATCGACAAAATTGAGTGTTAGTCGACTAAGAGTTTCTTTAATCGAGGACAGCCCTAAAAATGAGCGCAAATTCACAATAGCTGTGATGTATGCGCATGCATCCACGCGCTCATGCATTCATACACAACCTCACACACACTTGATCTTCATGCCAAATTTCAGCCTTCGAGGGCGAAAACTGCGGCAGCCAAAGGATGGAGAAATGTTTGTGCATCAACCGACAGAGCGAGCTGCAGAGCCGCTGGATCACAGCAGATTCTATTGTGCTATCTGTATTTGTTCTTCACACTCTATGCGTTTAACAGACCGGTCACCTGCCAAACACCAATCACTGTAGACATAGTGAGTAAGTTCATTCATGAAACATGACGTCAACCATAGAAATGGGGTCGACCCCGCCCCTTCTCTTAGCTCAGGAGCTCTCTCTCTCTTTTGTGAAAAGCCTTTAAGAGGAAACTTAACTTTTAGACTCCTAGTGTTCAGATAAGATACCTGCAGGTTTTCCCATGAAATGAAAGTAACTGTCGAGGCGAGAGAGAGGAAGGTTTCATTCACAGCCGCTCCATGAGCTCAGTACTTTGCGGAGGTGTACTCTCGTTGGCTGCCTCCTCTTCCGCCTCCTCCATCCAGGCCTGTTGTCGCTTAAGCCTTTAGACTCGGATACGTACCGGAGGGAGTCGTTTCTGGAACTCATTGCGCAGCGAGTAGGAGGATTCCTACTCTGCTTTTCTAATCAGAGCTGAAGTTGCTATGAAGGAAAACCACAAAGGTTACACCGTGCAGCTACGTCTGTTGAAATTCACACTGTGGGAAAGTCGGGTTCAGCTGCAGAGCGTGCATATTGGGGATGATTCAGATGTTTGCACCTCTCTTTCATCTGTTGATTAAGTGCTGTTTGTGTCACGGCCACAAATGTGATTTCCGTACGTCACCGCGGCCTAAAGCTGCTGCCTGACTTAATTAATGCTCTTTCCTCGGCAGATGACCGCCTTGCCATGAACCCTCCTTCCATGATCGCCACCGGCAGCATGGGAGCCGCCGTCTGTGGCCTGCAGCTGGACCACAGTGACCAGAGGCTGAGTCGAGACAACCTGACAGACCTGCTGGCCAAGATCACCAACACAGAGGTGGTGAGTACAGCAGCCAAGGAAATGTATACCTGCCAGAAGTAATTACTCAATAGTTTTAGTGCTACACAACAATGCATTGTTAATAACAATCATTGCAACATCTCACGACAGCAGCATAAAAGGGCCTTCAGTAAACAACAGCGATGACTTCAGTAGTGGCAGATTGAAGCTATTTACTTTTCATGGAGAGAGAGGGAGAGCGGAGCGTTTGGCTCTTGGCTGTGGAGCCAGACTGCTGCTATAAAGAGCAGCGGCAGAGGGAATGTCTTCTTAAAACTCAGAGCCCACATTCTTGTGGTAGGACACATGCAATTTCTCTGCATGGCTCCCACTTTAGCTGCGAGCCCCTCCTGGTGGAGAAATATGTTCGTAAATGAAGCCGAGGAGCGTCTTTTCCAGAGCAGAGGCTCCGATAAACAAACGCAAAGTTATCCAAGCTGTCCGCTTAGCTACACTTTTTTAGATGACTTTATAAACGTGTGAAAACTCTTTGACTTTAATGTATTCGCTGAAGTATAGATGCAGTGGGAGTTAATAAGCGTTAAAACACATAATCACACAGTTTCTGCTGTATGCAGGTGCTGCTGTGTTTTAATTCCAATAGAAGTGAATGGGCCTCCATTGACTTTAATGTAATATATAAGTCATAAACTGTACTCACCATCATAATACGTTTTTGTACAGTTTAGGGCTGCATGACATGAGGAAAATATGCGATAACGTTGCTGAACATTGCAATAGCGATTTACTTGTGATAAACAAACTGTTTATCATTATATCAGTATATCAGTTCTGCATTTCTGCTGCTTTCAGTATACTGATAAAATACAAGAAATTGCTTGTTGAAAAACTGAAAGGAAGTTATTTTCTGACATTTTGTTGAACAAATTAAACTGAACACAAAAAGCACCATTTAAAAAAAGAATGATAGTTACATTTTAAAGAGCAGTTTTCTACCGATACTCTCTTTCAATTAACTAAAAAAAATCCCTCTGTTTTTCACAATATGTCGCAGTCTTTCGCAATGTGTTTATTTGCGAAAGTTGATATTTCGATGACAATAAAAAAAAAACGATTTATTGTGCAGACCTAGTACAGTTTATCAGTTTGCAATAATACACATTTTTAAATTTGCATGGAGTTGGTACATTATAAAGTTGCTGCATTATAAATACAGTGGGAGTGAATGGGCCTCTTTATCAATATGCAATAATAAGCATTTTTGAAATTTTATTGGAGTTTACACTGTATACTCTGACTGAAATTTAAATGGATTTTGATGGAGATTGTATTTAAATACTAATAACTCATAAAGTATAATCCATATCAATAAGAAAAGTCACAGCAAACATAAACAAACATGACTCGTTTTTGCTGCTGCACAGCAAGCACACCAACTTAAAATACTACGTGTATATTTATCTCAGTGTGTGCGTTCGATGTCACAGTGAGTCATTGTTGCACCAGAGGACCCCTCCAGAAGCGTAGAAATCCCCAAAAAAAAGGCCACACAGCCAATGGGCCACGGGAACAACACGGTTTGCCTCTTTGCTTGTGGTTACGTTGCCACGGCGACGAGGGCCCCGCAAAACCCAGCCGTCACAACAGGCGCTCCGACTGCAGCCCATCGGGTTCCAATTATCCGTACATTTCAAAGGAATGTTGGCCTCTTTGCGAGCCTCGGTTGATTCTTTTAAGAGTCCTGCAGCCGGCTCAGAGAGCCAGACCTCCCACATCTTTCCACACAGACCTGCGGAGGGACGCAGACGCAGAGACAGAGGATCCCCTTTCACTAGAGAAGTTGTCCAAAAACATCCGGTCCCACTGTCCTATATTCTGTTTTACACCCAAACTCAGAGGTTCAGGGTGCAGTAGGTCAAAGCCATTTCCTCTAGACCTCCTCATGGGACTGACCGTGCTGTAAACCCAAAGGGGGGTGGAGACGGGGAGTCCAGATCTGCTTATCTGTTCCCTGACAGACCAGAGAGGTCCTTTAGGAGCCGTGCCCCCCCCACACCCGTATTCAGACGTGCACAGGTCTCGCGTCAGAGAGGATTCCTGTGCCCACCGTGTCGCTCGCTGCACCGTGTTGTTGGTAGTGGAGCATGCTGGTACCCATTGTTCTGGTCATGATGCAGACAGGACCACCTACCTCAACGCACATAATTCCCTGCTGGTATGCCATGCATGTGACCAAAGCTGTTAAACAACTTGCACATCAAATGTGATAAAATATTTGCACGCTAGTAGTGACCGCGGACAGGTGTACAGATTCTATTCATCTGTGAATACAGTGAGCATGTTTTATTGATAGTAACTTTATTTGTGTATCATGTAGAGAGAATCTGGGAAAACCGGTTGAAAGTGCTGAGGGCCTTCACACGATGTCTCATTAAGTCTGTATTACTGATGTCATGATTCCAGGCAGGGCTCGACATTACATTTCTAAGGCACTGAGTAATCGTCTGAAAAGTTCAGTGTCACCGTTTGCTAACTGGTTTTTGCGAATTTATTATTAATCCCTGATGATCCGCCTCGAACGCAAAGTACTAACGTACACGACTGTTTTTCTTCTCGATGAGTCGAGGCGGAGCGGTCTCTGCAGCTGCACTTATCGCCGTCTTGTTTTTTTTTTCTTCCGTGCTGGTCAAGGCCTTTAAATGTAGACTGGGACACGCTGTCGGAGTATGACACATGCACAATGTAACTGTACTGTAGAAAAACAAGTACCGTCACATTTTCAAAATTTTGGCATCGACCTGGTATCGAAGCATTGGTTCTCGTGACATCCCTGGTCTGTAGATCATAACACATTTTTGAAAGGCATTTTTAAAACTTTGAATTGTTAATATCTTCAGTTATTTATGATGGCATACATAGACTTTCAATTTAAAAAAAAAACATAAAAAATGAGGGGAAAAAAGTGTACAGATGCTTTTTTTTAATTTAGAATGAAGAAAAGCATAAAAATGAGTTGAGATAAAACCACATTTACTGTACATGTAAATAGACTGCTTTATATGCTGTATTTGTGTGTATAAATAGTCTACTGAATCATGAATTGATTCAGTAGTAATTGCTGTAAAAAGTGCAATGTAAATAAAGATAATTAATTCATTCGTTCATTCATTGAATTAAAAAAGCCGGCTGGACTTAAATGAGTAGTCAGCTGTTGTCCACGCATGTGTAAGAACAGTTTAAAAGACAGAAATGAATGCATAGAAAGTCTGCAGAAAAGAGCCTGGACTCGAATCTTAAAATCATTTCAACAGTAGCGAAGGTGTGTAACTGAAGTGTGTGTGTATGTGTAACAACGTCTGACCCTTTTCTTCTGTTGCAGGATTGTTTGAGGGCGTGCCAGGAGCAAATCGAGCGCGTGCTGGCCAGCAGCCTGCAGCAGGGCCAGCAGTACCGGCAGGAGACCGGCATCAGAGCAGGCAACAAGGCGAGGGAGCAGCAAGACCAGTCCAGCACCCCGACAGATGTACGCGATGTCAACTTATGAACTCCCGTCACCGCCCGACGTCGCACGCACCACTCATGCCTGTTTACCGATGAACTAACGGGAGCGAGGGAGGCATGACGAGCTGCCAGTATCTACGCCAAGGCTCCACGTGGTGTGACAATCTATGAACTTTTAGAAAATAAGAAATTTCTAGTTTTTTTGCCCCATTCATACCCGGTTGGGTGTTCTTTCACCTTTCACACGGGCCACATGTAATCAAACAAGCTATTTAAGAAAAAAAAAAAATCTTGAAAACTTGATAGTGCCTTAGGTTTCCCAGAATGGAAACCTGAATATATTTTCATACTTGAAAAAAAAAAAATTGCATAATTATATGAAATATACATATTTCTTTTTTGATACAACCTAGTAAATAAATATGATAAATATTGTATATTTAGCTAGCATTTAGTTATGTTACTCTTTTATCATCTTTAGTGAGCAGTTATCAATTCACAGTTTTATTGGGTTTTCCACGCGTGTGCAGGAAAGCTCCTATTTGAAATGCTGATAATGCAGTACACGGCATTTAAACCAACCTGATATCCAACCAGAGGAGCGCTACTGCTCTCTCTCTATCTATCATACTGTGCACCTGTAGCACTGCTTATTATTTATGCTGAAAAGTGACGGCCAGGAGTGGGCTGGGCCTGCTCACAGAGGACGGGCATGAGGGGCTTTGAGGTGTGGAGCAGCGGCTACTGTTATTAAAGGTTAAAGCCGGAGATGTACTTGCTTTTAAATGCGCGAACGCTTAACGCTGCCTCGCGTATTCTGCATCCGTTTTGTCCGTTCGCAAACGGATGCTCAAGTATATTTCCGGCTTTACACAGAGGACACAGTCAGTTATTAACGTCTTGATTTCACTGCCAAATCAGACCAGTACAGTATGTTAATAGGACGATATATGTACATGTATTATAATTCAGCGAGGCTACATTATTATTGTTCTGTTCTTGGTCTAGCTCCTACATGTTAGAGAGTGTTTTTCATAGATGGTTTGCAGGCGATTTTAGCCGCAGATAGGTAGTACAGATGTCATGTTACTAGAGGATAAAGGAGATTTGGCAAGTCTTTTTTTTTTTTTTTTTTACCAAAAGGAAATGGACGCAGGTTGAAGGTTTGTCTTGTGAGGTTGTTTTTGTGGGAAAGAAACGCATGTGCAAAGTTGTTGGGGGATGCTAGAAGTTTGATAGCGAAACGGCGAGGAAGTTAACTTAAGCTATGTAATGTTTCTGCAGTTGCACGATACTTGAGTGACACACGGGGAGGGAGAAAGAATCCCTGGTGATCAGATTAGTTGTGCTGCAGTTTCTCCTATTATCAATTTCACCATTAAGAGTGGGCGACTTGGAACAATATTGATGCACTTTTAAAAACACACTCCTTAAGAATGGTAAGGGGATGGTGGTTGAGGAGAGTTCAGTGGGTTGTTAGGGTCTTTTTTTTTTTTTTTTTTTTTTCAGTTTTTCCTTTAAGTTATTTGATCTTTTTTTTTTTTTCTGGGCTGGATTCCCACGGGGTAACGCACATTGTCTTGAAAGCTACGCCCCGACAGGTGAGTAGACGTAGGATAATCGGTGTTATAGTATATAAACTAAGTAAAGCCAAGTCACTTGTAGACTTTGTTTTGGATTCAGTGCGTTTATTTAACCTTACTTGAATTTTTGTTAATTCATAGCCAAAACCTTCCAATAGTTCTTTCAAAGAGTTACACGCATACTGTGTCCTAAATATTCTTGTTCTTGCTTCTTTTTTTTAATTTTATTTTTTTAAATGTAAACTGCTCTCTGACCTGAAGTTTTAAAAGTGAGTTTTCTCCATTATAGACATGGGTAGGTAGGGGTTTACATGGTGTGAACGTTTTGACTGTATATAACCAATTTCCCCATGTCCTTATTACATTTTAGAACAGAAATGTAGTTTCTAAAATTGTATTCATGCATGTTCTGTTGTGCAAAAAGCCAAATGTTTTTCCAAAAAAAAAAGTGCTTTAAACAGAAAAAATGTGTATGCTTTTAAAGGTTTTGTGTATAATTTAAAAGCGATAATTCCAAAGTGAGAAAACTAGATTATACACATCATTCTCTTGCTGCTATGAAGCTTTTCTTTTCTAGTCTTACACAAAGATGCCTTATTGTGATTCACTTGTGTGCTGCTATATTATGAAATTGTGTATATGTAACGAGTTGCTTTTCTGTTGTATGTGTACTGGAGGGAACGTAACACAGTTTGGTGCGGGACTGGAAGTACTTGTTTTTTGCCGATCTGTTTTGATTAGCATGTTTTATTCTTTTTAATTGTTTCATTTGTATCTTTATATTCTACCATATTCTTGCTGCTTCTTTGTAATGTTTGTGTACCTCAGGTTAATTTGGACGGATAGAGCGAGAGCCCATCTCGCATTACCTCATCAAACTTCACACCACACACACACACACACACGTCGTTTTCACTCTGAATTTGTTGGACGGGTTTCACTTTTTATTTTATTTTTCTGTCTGGATGAGAGGAAGGACGATGCTTCTTCTCTTTAAATCAAGAAATGTCTGCCGCCAGATTCCACTGAGCAGTTATAAGTCCCTATACTTTAAAATAGGTTATATATCTAAGTAAAAAAACAGCCTATACTGTATAATATACATGTATTGGAAAGACAAAAAAAATATTTGGAATTTCATTGGCATGTTTAGATCGGTTCATTGGATTAAAGTGGAATATTGTTTATTTTTGAGGTACCCATTTAGTCGAAGTTTAAACCACAAGAATGTTTTATCATTGTTCAGTGTGGTTGTTTTTCCAAACTCCTCTCCCACTATCCCCATGTGCAACCACACAGTGTACCTCAACAATTTCTCCTCAATAAATTGGCTAAAATCATTTGACTGGTTTATTTATCTTCCTCTGTTATAGACTGACGTGTGGCCATCTGCAGAAATAATAATAGGACTGTGCCTTTTGTGAGATCTTACCTTTCTTTTGCCACTAGAGGATTACTAAACCAAGAACAAGTAGCGCTGTCCTCAAAATTATATATAAATCGGAACACAGGCCTGCATCTGAAAAACCAAGTACATTTGTGTATTTAGTATTACTGTTTGACATATAAATGATAACTTAGTTTCCAGAAGAAAGACAAGAATGTATGTAGGATAGTTAAAATGCATAAAAAGATACATGGAAAATGCAATAATAACATGATAGATGAAAATTTATAAATTATGTGCAAATGGATATATGTAACAAAAAAGCTGCTTTTTAGAATAAACTTTATTTGTATACCACATTTCATACAAGGAATGCAGCTCAGTGCTTCACATGAAAATAGACAGAATGAACATAAACACGGGGATCAAATGCCATAATTAATGGAAAATAAAAAAAAAACCTGGATAATAATAGTGAAAATAAGATTAAGAAAATAGAATGCATAACATAAGATGGAAAATATAACCCACCGAATAATAATAATAATAATAATACAAATGAAATAAAGTTAAAAAAAAAAAAATTACATAGAATGCATACAATCAAGTAAAATTCAAGACGTAATAACAAATACATTTGCATAAATGTATGTAACATTTACAACAAAATATGAATAGGCTTTATTACTGTTTGTACGCAGCTCTGCGTCATGACGCAGGGCGATGCGACGTCAGCAGGATCAGGATCAGCAGCACTAGCAATCGGGAAGTAGCACGAGACCAGCCGTTGATAATGTTTACGTTCAGTTTAACGCTCGTGCGACAGTAAGTGATTATTTTCCTGTTTAATTTCACCTTTATACTATCAGAGGACTTGAATATGAATTAATTGATAATAATGTGAGGTTATTCTACAGTAACAGTATGTCCTGTCAGTTTGTTAATTAAGCATGGCCGCTAAATGTGTGCAATAGGAGTTACCAGAAACAATTAACTTAAGCTAGCTGGCGTATACATTAGCATAATTAACTAACCTAACTGTATATTTGATATCAGCGGTGAAATACATTGACATGGTTAAGCTAATTCAATGACATTGCTATATTTTCACACAGTGGGGAAACACAGTACAACAGGGACAAGCTGCTGCAAGGTAACGTTACGTTGTTAAAGTCTCTCTATAGAGTATTAATTACTGCAGAAACTCAAACACCTGTGTGTTTTTAGGTCAGGGTGTGGACACCCCCTTGTCAGAAACAGGCCTCCTGCAGGGTGAGGCCGTAGGAATGTACCTCAGTGACACCACATTCAACAATGTGTTTGTCAGTAACCTACAGCGAGCCGTACAGGTAAGACAGAGCCCTTCATTTTGAATTTAACAAGTGGCCTACCATCTGCATATCACACACATATTAAGTGACAGTGAAAGAAAAATCACTGCCCTCCTGCCACCTGCACAGTGGCTAAATATGTGGTTTATATTGACTAATACACTGCCAGATAATACAGATTTGTTATTGTATCTGTGTAGTGTTGTTGGCATATTCAAATGATAAGGCTGGTGATAGTCTATATTTTTGTTATTGTCAACAAATGCCATGAAAAGACCAAACAAACAACAATGAAACAAGTTTTGTCTGTGTAGCCAAAGCCTGGTATATTTTATTTCTTTGTGACATTATTGTGGTCCAAAAACACACATAAATGAGCCACACTGTTGCACCGGGTGCCATGTTCCTTTGTAGTATATTTTGAGACAATCCCAAAAACACCTTTTTGCTGGAAATGCTTACTAGAGTATTAATCCACAGCCAAGCATAGTCCCCAACAAATGCACTACCTGTTTGCTATAACCTACAGCGCCCTTCTGTTTTATTATTTATCCTTTTATAAAAGTGACACTATAATATGTTAACCATTGATTTACATCTTTAGTAGGAATGAATGGGCTTGGGGTTGAGTCACAGACAGAGTAGGACAGTCAGAAAATATTGAGAGACAGACGGACACATTGTTGGTTTCGGTCTGTTCGTGGGATTTGTTGGCAGTAAGAAAAAAATAAACGGCAGTCACAGCTTTTAAAACCTTGTATCCACAGCTTTTAGATTGTTTTATGGATATTTTCAAGGTCTAAGGGAATGATTTATCAGGTTTACATCCATGATGACACCCTATTGATCTTATATATGGTATGACCATGTATTGAAGTGATATTTCTTATTTTATTGGTGGAACTTTGCATAGGGTTTGATGACATTTCCTGGGAAACACTACCATTGTGCAACAGCCTTACATGAGTGACCTTTGTAATAAAGTGATTCCAGACCAAACCTCACACATTCTTCCTTTAGTTAACTGTCAACATCTTAACCAACTCCTGCGTGATAATTTGCCTCCACATGTTTCCTAAAAGCATTATAAGGCTACATTGATCTTCACTCATAATAATACTGACAATAGGACTACGGACATCTTAGCCTAAGGTGCTTTCAGTAACTGGGGTGTACCTTCTTTCTTTTCAGAGCTTACTTTGACTTTTATTGTTTCATTAAAATAAGTCAATTTAAAGTTAGTTGGATTTGGTTCTAATTGGTTCTCTTTTTTTAACGGGTACCCGGTTCCTGGCAATTTGCTATCGGGTCTAATCGGTTCTTGGTTTTTGGTTCCCAACCCAAAATAATCGTGATTCACGATATTATCCCGATAATCATCAAAATATGTTTAAAACGGCACAAAAACACACTGGAATCACTGTACATTACATTTTGCTTTGTTGGGATGGTTTTTTTTCTCTAAACATTATGACTTTGTTTCTCGAAACATTACGACTTTTTTTTAAGAAACAAATTGCATTTTTTATTGCATCACAGATAGTAAACTGCAGTCAATTTGTAAGGATATTCACAATATTCACGATTATCCCGATAATGGAAATTCACCACGATCAACTTATTGTGAGTGTTTTTTTATTGCGTTCAACAATAAAATCGATAATTGTTCCATCCCTAAAGGGGGTGAGTAATGCTGAGCAAAGGATGATTGACAAATAAAACTTTTGTTTGCCATTAATCTGTGTAGTTAGTAGTGTTTGCAGCTGGAGCTGCATCAGGAACAAATAACTCTGTTAGACCAGTAAAATGTCATTGTTAAGGAAAAAGGGAAAAACAGGAAAGAACTTCCAGATATGAAATATTTGTCTGAGCATTCATGTCTGTGGTCTTTGACTCACTGATGCTGACAGTGTATTAATGACTTTTTAGTGTGTCCATGACAGATTCTTTTTGCACTTACAAATGTATTGAGTCAGTTGTCCAGATTGCATTTCCTCCATCAGACAGCTGAAATAATTCTGAGGAACAACACTCACTGTTCTGGCACGGAGATGGTTTTGGAGCCGTTACTCAGAGAGCGGGTAAGATCGGTTGTCTTTACACTACGTTCCAAATATTAACTCTTTAAATGTAGTACTACAGTAGCTTCTTTTCTGAGCTCTAAGTTGTGGTTGTGTTGTTAATTCAGGGTTTTGGCGTTGCTGAAGGACGTCCCAAAGAGCATCTGAAGAACATGGCCAACGCTGCTGGCCAGTCATGTCGCGACTACACCCCTCCAGGAGGAGAGACTTTAGACCAGGTGAGTCACATACAGTCAGGATTCATCATTTGGAAACTGACTGTACAATACTGTTAAAAAGTTGAAAACAGCCACTTAGATACTCAAGATCGAGAGTATTGCTTGTGCAACAGCACCATGTAGTGGCCATTTTGAATATTGCATTTAAAACTCTGTTTCTGGACAAATAACTGTTGCAAAAGTCAACGTAGTTGACTTTTTTATATTGTCTATTGGTATTATGGGATACTACTACTACTTCTGAAAAGCTACTCTTCATAAATACATGGATTGCTTTTTCCATGGTTCTTTCTTCTATTCTGCTGTAATGCACACTCATCTACTGCATGTTGTCTTTGTTCAATGACGGTCAATAACGTCAACCCTTCATGAAATAACAGCCTCTTTTAATCTGTGCGACAATGCATTTTTTGTGTGATATTAGCCCAAGATTATTATTATTTTGACTGATATTGCAATTGCGATATGATTCACGATATTGCAGAGAATGATCATCTTTGCATCATTATTCTCATTTTCATTGAAAAATATATTAAAATGATCATGGTGTGATTTGTAGCGAGAATCTGTACCAAACAAACATTTTTTTCTGTCCTTGACTAAAGAAATCCTTAGTCGACTACCACTTTGTCGACTAATCGATTAGTTGATTTAATCGACAGATCTGTAAAACTGAGATTCTCCACAAAGAATCATGCAAAACCACCACTTTAAATCTTGTGTTTACCAGAGATGTGTTCAGAAGTTTCTTGGAAATAAGTCATTCAGCATGAAAAAAGCTTAAAAAAACGACTAATCGACTAAAGAAAACATAGTCGACTCAGACCAAAATGGCCGATTGGTCAATTAATCGACAAAGAGGGGGCACCCCTAGTCTGTTGAATACAATTTGTAGGGGGGGTACATCTCTGCAGCACCACAATACTTCATTCAGAATGGTATTTTGCCACATAATTTGCCTTCAACAAATATTGCACCCCCTGCGATTTGGATATTGCACTAATCCATATTGCGATTTCGATAAAATTCTGATTAATTGTTCAGCCCGACTTAAGATGTAGGAGAATTTTCAACAATTGCAACAATGCGTGACTACTTCTACTGCCGTTCATTTTCTCGCTAAACCGTTTTTTTTTCTCTATAAAATGTCAGATAATAGTGAAAAAATGTCCATTCAAATTTTCTACCAGAACCCATGGCAATGTCTTCAAATATGTTGTTTTTTCTGACCAACAGTTAAAAAGCCACAAAGATATTCTGTTTTTATAATGATAGAAAACAGAAAAAAGTGACTTGTTGATCAAGTAACTGATAAATCAACTCATCATTTCAGCTCTATACAGTATGTACAATGACAAAAGAATTTAAAGAAAACCGTAGCTGGCACATGGCAAAAAGAGACTGTTCTGACGCTGACAGGAGTTGATTTGCGGCTGTGGCTCAGTAGGTAGAGCGGTCGTCCACCGGCCGGAAGGTCGGTGGTTCGATCCCCTGCAGTCTACATGTCGAAGTATCCTTGGGCAAGATACTGAACCCGATGGCATCGGCGTGTGAGTGTTTATCTCCCCTGATGAGCATGTGCCTTGCATGGTAACCTCTGCCTCTGTGAATGTGGTGTGAATGGGCAAAAGACTCGCAGTGTAAAGTGCATTGAGTGATCGCAAAGACTCCATTTACCATTTCAAACCAGCTCTGGTTCACTGTCACCTTGTCCAGGTGAAGCTGCGATTCAAAAAATTCCTCAGAGTCCTTTTCAAGCGAATGTTGGATGAGCATGGCCATTCGGGACCAGATGCCTCTGCAGGAGCATCAGAAGCTGGAGACGCTGCCCACGGGACTGCAGCTGCTGCCTCAGACATCGCTCCAGTCGGCGCGGCTGACGACGGACTCCGGGGAGTGCCGGTGCACGCTCTGGTCGTGAGCCACGGCGCTTACATCCGCGTAGCCATCAAGCACCTTGTAGAGGACTTAAAGAGCTCTGTGCCTGCAGGGGTGAGGATGTCCCAGCTGTTTTCGCCCTGTCCAAACACGGGCATCAGTCGCTTCACGTTCACCCTGAGCCAGTCCGAGTCGGGCCCGGTCCTCTCCGCTGCTCGCTGCTTCTTTACCAACAGGAAGGATCACCTGGAAAACGTCACAGCCGCTGAATAGTCTAGAGGGAAATAAATGGGGTAAAAGTTTCATGTTTTATAACGGCGTACTGTTTGTGTGCACATGTACGTGCAGTCTCCGACGGGAACAATCATGAACACTAAAGGGAAAATAAGAGGCAAAGACCTCAAAGTTACCACAGGTAACTGAATACAGCAATGCACATGGTGCACATTAAGTTTTCTCAATAGTTTCTCCAAAGTTTTACTGTGGATCAGTAGTCAAAATAAGTGTGCAGTACTGTATTATCAAACTTTCATCATCCTCCCAACTGTAGGCCAGTGAGGACATGTGTCATTCTATGTTTTTAATAACTTAAGTCATGTTATACCAAAGTCAGAACTATTTATTGTATTATTGAACAGTCAGTATGTGTGGCATTTTCAAGTTGACATGTCTCCTTTTGTTGCTGCTCATTTTTCTTGTGCAATACAACATGATAACACTGATTTTTTTGTTGAGTTTTATATAGATAACAGAATATAAAACAGGATGCACATACAACAAAATTATGTGAAACTACATTTATGATATCCGTCCAACTCCTTTGGTGTTCAATGTGTTTTTCTTTATACAGAGTAATTTTTGATCTCCACTGAATGCCTGAGAACTGCAGCCCATTATAGCCTCACTATTTCAAATGCAATGTGATTTATTTATAATAATAACTTTATTTATATAGCACCTTTTTAAAACAGTTACAAATTGCTGTACATACATAAAACAGAGCAAGGCAATGAGAGGAAACAAACAAGTATTACAGGGGCAGTTGCATGTAACTATAAAAACAATACAATGAATAAAAGAAGAAGACAAGAGTAAATAACTAAGTAAAGACTAATAAGACCGAGCTAAAAGCATCAGAGCTTTATACAAAAGTGTTTTAGGAGTGGTTGTGTTAATACTACAAAGTAAAATCTAAGAAAACTGAAAAATCTCTATTGAACATGAATGCAGTTTTTCTATTCTGATGCATAAATTATAACAGGAAATACTGGTAGGAGAGCTGGCTCTAGATTGCTGTTTCATGGTATTATCAATGGTGGAAGAAGTATTCAGAACTTTTACTTAAGTGAAAATAGTAATACTACTGTTTAAAAATACTCTGTTACAAGTAAAATTCCTGCATTCAAAATCCTACTCAAGTAAAAGTACAAAAGTATTAGCATCAGTATATACTTAAATTACCGAAAGTGAATGTACTCAAGTTTAGGATTGTAGCGGTATACCAGTTTCACAGTATACCATGGTATAAACATTGAGGGTTATCATACCATGAACATTTGCATATCTATGTTATCGAAAAAATATTGTATTTATTTTCTGAGACATTTTACACATACTTCCATTAAAAAAATGGTATCAAGTTTGAATTATGAAGCATTTGTTCAACCAAGAACACCCGTCTGTTTTCATTCCTTTAAGGGTCATTGTAACTGATGATAATAATAATAAAAAAAACAAAACAAATAATAATAATAATAATAATACTGTGATACGCTGAAACCGTGATATTTACTGAGACGGTTATCGTACTGTGAAAATGTCGCCATATCCATTAAATTTAGGTTTAATTACATTGAACAATGTAATTGACTGATGCGAGGCGTCCATATTTTTAGGGATTTCAGGCATTTTCATATTAATTGCCAAGTCGGGCATTTCAGAAAAAGTTTCCTTCTTGGATTTGTCTCATTTGAGTGATTTCTTTTTAGATATCTGAAGTGGCCCATTTCATAATTATATACATAGCATATATTATATTACTTGATTATAATTATTTATGCATTAATTTCATGTTGCAGCTGGTAAAGGTGGAGCTAATTGTAGGCTATTATTTTATATACTGCTGGGTAGCTTAAGCTATAAAAATGTATATCATAATTTATTAGTTGATATATATGTTTGTATTAATCTGAATCTACAAAATAAGTAGTAAGTAAAGCTGTCAAAAAATGTGTAAAAAGTACTGTTTGCCTCCAAAATGTATAGTGGAGTAGAAGTATAAAGTAGCATAAAATGGAAATCCTCAAGTAAAGATTGATCACATCCACAAATTTGTTGATTAGTTACAACACAGGTATCCTTAATATTAAATGCTCTCAGGGAGTGGTGGAAAGTACGTTGACATGACTTTTTTTTTTTTATTACATACAATGACTTTTAATTATATTTTCATGGCATACTATACTATGACTATTTAATTACCTTTATATGACATGCTATACTAGGACTTTTTTTTCGACATACTATACAATTACTTTATTTTCAACATACTATACTATGACTATTTTTCACTTTTGACGTACTTTGACGTACTATACTATGACTTCACTTTTTTCAAAATGTTATTTTGACTTTTTTCGACAAATATACTATGACTATTTTTCACTTTTTTTGACGTACTATACTGTGACTTTTCACTTTTTCGAGTGTGTGTCTTTAAGATGTCCCAGCAGTAGATAAAGTCAGGACAGATGACCAGCAATGCAACTTATCGCACGTGTGAATGTTTTCATATTTAGCACTGTACAGCCCCGCATACTAAGACCTTTTTCACTTTTTTCAACATACTATACTATGACATTTTTCCTACATACTATACCATGACTTTTTTCCGACATACTATACTATGACTTTTTTTCTGACATACTATACTATGACTTTTTTCACTTTTTTCGACATACTCTGTGACTTTTTTTTAGTATTTTTCGGCATACTATACTGTGACCTTTTTCGACGTGAGCTCTGGAAGTCACCATGTTGGCAGTAAAGCTGTGAGCAAAAATGAATGGAGCCAGCATCGATTTCAAGCCATCAGAATTCACTGCACACTTTAATTGTAAGGACATTGAACATCATATTGCAAAACTTGATAGATTAAATATTACTGACCCTTATAATGCCCTCGGGGTGATTTTTACCAGCTAAAAATGTCTTTGTCGTCACTGGAAGAAGGGTAAGTGTCACTTAACGTTAGCATAAGCAACGGACAGTAATGTAACCTTGATCGGTTTTAATACAGAAACGTTATACAAAAATGCAGCTAGCACGTGCTCTTTAATGAAATTAAAAAGGCCGGAAACTGAAATAAAAGCCTGCTAAATAAATAAGATATTAACATTAGCGTTGCATTGTTAACGTTAACAGTACCTGATATGAAGCGGATCCGTTGCTTGTGGGGTTCCATCACTTTAAGGCAGTAATCAATTTTTTCTGTCAGGATCTTTAGGAATAAAATGCTCTCCCTTTAAAGTCAAGATGGGATGGAAGTTAGAGGGTCTTTAAGTTCTGTGTTGTGGCATCCCGATGCACAACAGCTATCCACTGTGTTCACAGTCATCTGACCAGCTGCTTTCCTACTGCCAAAATGGCGGATTTTGGATTTCACCTGGTGATTACCATGGATACAGAGTTATGGGACATCAATACTACTGCATACTATGACTTTTTTCCCCTGTCATACTATCCTTTCTGTTTTTCTTTTCACTTTTTTTGACATGACTTTTTCTTGACATATCATTCTATGACTTTTTTCGACATACTACACTATTGACTCTTTTCTCACTTTTTTTTGACATACTATACTGTGACTTATTTGGACATACTATGTCAGTTGTTTTTCACTTTGTTCAACAAACTATACTATGTTATTTTTTCACTTTTGTTGACATACTATACTGACTTTTATAACTTGTTTCATCATACTATACGATTACACATCTTCACTTTTTTTCGACATACTAATTTATATATACATACGTTGTTGACATGACAGAATTTTTTTGATATTCTGTACTATTTTGCTTATTCACGTTTTTTCAGATACTATACTATGTTGTTTTTTTCACTTTTTTCGACATACTCTACTGTGACATTTCTTCACTTTTCAACATACACTATGACGGATTTTTCACTTTTTTCGACATACTATACTTTATCAAAAACGCCATAGTATAATATGTTGTCAAAAATCCCACAAAAAATCATAGTATAGTATGTTGAAATTTGTTAAAAAAATGTCAAAAGTACATCATCAAGAATCCCCCCAAACGCGATTTTGGCCAAAAATAAAAATATTTCAGAATGCCTCATCTTCTAATATGTTGTATAAAAAGCCCCCCAAAAGGCATAGTGCAGTGTCTTGTCAAAAAAAAAAAGATCCACCCAAAACACCAGAGTGTAGCCTGTGTTTTTTGGCCAAAAATCCAACATTTCAAAAGCCTCATATTCGATGTGGTCTAAAAAGCCCCACAAAAGACATAGCAAAGTGTCTGGTGGAAAAAAAAAGGCGGAGTATAGCGTGTGGTCAAAAATACCCCCAAAATGCCATAGTATAGCATGTGCTTTTTTGGCCAAAAATCCAACTTCTTCAAAACGCCTCATATTCGAGTATGTGGTCTAAAAAGACTCCCTAAAGGCATTGCACAGGTTTTTTTTTTGCAAAGAAATCAAAATCAGTGAAGTGCGGTCAAAAATCCACGCAAAATGTCATAGTATAGCATGTGTTTTATGGCCAAAAACGCAACTTCTTCAAAACGCCTCATGTTCGCATATATTGTTTATAAAGGCCCCTAAAGGCATTGCACATTTTATTTTTTGAAAAACATCCAAATCGGCTGAGTACAGCGCGTTTTCAAAATTCTGCCAAAAAAGTCATACTATAGCCTTTGGTTTTTGGCCAAATATCCAAAATGTTCAAAATGCCTCATATTCGAGTATGTTGT
>JAOVVB010033042.1:0-15489 GCA_028570985.1 Heterobranchus longifilis
CTTGTATGCTTCTATACTTGTATACTCGCATACTTGGCAATAAACAATTTCTGATTCTGATTCTGATTCTGATTCTAAAAGTCTGAGTTGGAAGAAACTGGTTTTCATGAGAGATAAGCGGATGTTCGGAGTGAAGGGGCCCAAAGTGGGATACTCTGCGGGGTCACGCCCAAACATAATGATCTCCGTCTTATTATCATTGAGATTTAGAAAGTTAAATTAAGAAAGTTCATATCCATCCAGGATTTGACATCTTTTAAGCAGTCTAGAAGAGGCTGTACGGACTCATTGCTTTTAGATTTTAAGGGCAGATAAATCTGCACATCTGCAAAACAGTGGAAAGAAATGTCATGGTTCGTGAAAATTGACCCCAACAGCAGCATATAAAGCAGAAAGAGGATAGGGCCCAAAATGCCTTGGGCAACCCCAGAGGTGAGAGGAGCCGTGGTTGAGGAGAATTCCCCTAGATGGACCAAGAAGCTCCAATCTGTCAGGTAGGACTGAAACCATAACAGAGCAGTACCTGTGATGCCTACATACTGATCTAGGCGTGATAATAGGATTCTGTGATCCACAGTGTCGAAGGCAGCTGTCAGGTCAAGGAGCATCAGAACAACAGAGGTACCTGAGTCAACAGTTGACATGAGATCATTTTAAACTCTCAAGAGGGCTGTTTCAGTGCTGTGGCATGGACTAAAGCCAGACTGAAACTTCTCATAAATTCCATGGGCAACCAGGAATGACTGCAGCTGAATAAAAACCACTTTCTCCAAAACACTGTACAGAAATGGCAATTTAAAAATCAGCCTGAAGTTAGAAAGAACAGAGGGGTCAAGGTTTTTCTTTTTGATGAGAGGCTGCATTACAGCGTGTTTAAAAGCAGCTGGAACGCACCCTGAGTTAAGACAGGTATTTATCAAAGTACCAAAAACCTCTTTGAAAAGACGTCTGACAGAGAGGAGAGGGACACTGGCTCGAACTGATCGAAGACAGCCGGGTGCAACAGAGGAGCAGTGGGGTCAAGGTCTGGGGCAACGGGAGTGAGAGTAGCTGGCCTTGGGGGAGTTATCACACGGATTTACAAGGGAGTTAAAAATGTTGAACAGAACCTGAGGCTTGTGACTATTAATGGAGACTAGACATTAGATTAGACATATACTATACATGTAGAATCAAAAATAGTCATAAGCTCCTCAGCACTGAGAGCGCAGTTGCCGTACAGTGTGCAAACATTGGATTCATTAAACATGGCAGAGAACTGCGGTGCACTTAGCGGATTTATCGTGCGCAGGCGACAGGTAGTTAACAGGTAGTTAACAGTGAGGCAGTAGCAATAGATAGCTGCTACAGTTTAATATTTGGTTATGGCATTCAGTTTATTGATTGCACCCAAAATAGTAGCTCTCATCTCATCAATCGTTCTGATTATATTTAGGAAGCAGTTACTTTGTTTTGTAATGATACAGTTCTTAAGGGTATGTCTGTGTGGTTTTAGCTCATTTTATATGTTGTAATATATTAGCTATATCATTGGCAGACTCAGACTGTCTGAGGGTTAGGGGCGAAATTTGTATGCGGTGGGACGTGCAGAAGATTTTCCAGCATGTAGGGTAGCCGATAAGGCACTGCATTGCGTCTTCTCAATGTTATGGCCACCCTAGGGGGAACTTCATGTCTTCTCCGCGGGAATAGCACCAGAGGGCACTTGATCATGTTTTCTCCACTGAAAGGGCACCCTAGGCGGCATTTGATCGTGTTTTCTCTACTCGAAGGACACCCTAGGGGACACTTGATTGTGTTTTCTCCACTGGAAAGGCGCCCTAGAGGGCACTTTATCATGTTTTATCTACCACAGGGGCATGTGAGTCCACCAGTGAGCTATATTGTAGTTTTGCTAATTTAGAATTAAAAACAAGAAAATATTATTTTAATATTAAATATATATATACACATTTTTATTTATTTATTTATTTTGTATTTTGTATTTTTTATTTTTTTAAATTACACAAGTTACATAGAATTCAACAACTAATTGAATTGAATTTGGCTGGCACAACTCTTTGTCCATACATGGAAGTGTGGACAGTTGGACAGCTCCCAGCTATCTCAAACTATCAAAGCTATCTCTAGAAAGCTTTTGTTTTGAAAAGCGCAGCAGGAAGTGTGTGTGTTATTGCCGGTGACTAATCTCTGAGCTGTCAGCTCATAATAAAGCAGAGTGTGTGTGAGCAGGCACACACAGTCTGTCAGCAGCTCTTTCTACTATAAGATATATGAGAGAAACTCAGGAGACACTTTGGACTCTGGGAGATTTTAACATTTCAACTTTTAATTTTCATTTTGGATGTTTCATGTGTGATGGCTCACGTGTCGTCATTGGTTGATGTGGGAGTTTTCTTTCTTATTGCGGTGATAGCATCTTTGGCAAACGGTGAGTATACTTTTTATTGTGGGGCTTTAATACATAAATCATGTTTATATAGACATAGAAGCCATGATAAGATCATACTTCGCATCATAAAACCAACGCAACAGTCAAATTATGGAAGTCTATTAGGTGTGGTCTAATGTAAAGGTAATGATAAATGGCCATCTCAGGTAACAATAGGCCAAAGTGATCAAAACCCCACAAGAAACTCTTTTACAATTATGTGTAACAGAATATAAGGGCCATTCCACCGAATCAATGCCATTTTCATGTTGTAACTGTTCAAAATTAAACTTCATTTTTTAAAAATCTTTTTTCAGCCTTGTATCTAATAACAGACATTTAACTATTCAAATGTGTAATGGTCAATCTCAGGCAATGTATTTATTTATTTATTTAGATTGGTTTCCAGATGACAAATTGGCCTACTTCATTTTAGTAACAGGACTGAAAGTAACAGGAATGACTTTTTAGCATAGTATTAGCAAATACATGAAATCTATCCACACTACATATTTAGCATGAGAACACTTGAAATGGTTTACCAAGGCATAACAAATGAGAAATAATTTAGGCAACAGGACTGTACATTGTACATTCTCAGTCAGACTTACAATACGATCAAAAATACAGAAAATAGAGAGAGAGAAACTTTTGGTTTTCCTGTGGCCTTCAGGAGACTCACACCCCCCTCTAAAAATTTGGCACATTTCATAAGTCGCATAGACTTATTTTGAGAGGGGGGTGTGTGTCAGGGTAACAGGACTGAGTGAAAACCTGGGGACATGACTAAAATGTGTATTTAAATATTATTAATTTATGATGAGAAAAATGTATTTTATGTCTACATTGAAAGTAGAGTCACACAATAATACAAAAAAGGTTTTACATGATGTATCTTCAAATTGCAATTATGACAAAGTACAGGACACTTTGCTTGATAATATAATGTATTATAAAGATCATTTTCATGCATATTTATGCATGTAATGTCCTGTGGAGAGAAAAGGTACCGATTCGTTGGAATGGCCTGAAGTTTGTATCTCTGCAAAATAGTCATAATGTTAAATTGAATTAAAGCTGTGAGCAGCGATGAATGGGCCCTCGCACTGGCGCACATCGGAAGCCAGATGGATGCCGTTTGACGTGACAACACACTTACATGACCATCGGACACTGCGCAAAACAAAGTGTTAACATTGGGGGTGCAGGCAGCAGTTCATGTCTGTGAACTTTGGACACTGCAGGCATGAATCAGATGTTATTTCCTGCATAGAGAGTGTGGTGTTAAAAATTCAGTTTTTCAAATTGTGTACCACTTCCTGTGTCCGCTGTGTGGTGCAAGAGAACACACACTAAAACAGTCAAAATAATGCAGCAATGTATATCAGCGCCAGCCACATGTGTGTGTAAAAATAGTGTCTGTGCATCCACAGACACTATTTGTCTATATATATGTTGTGTTATCAAATAATATGCATGAGTCCAACTGCACTTCATGTGGGTTTATTAGCTTTCACCAGACACGTTACACTCCCGTAAAGGGTCCTACTTGACTGCCCTAGCGTCGCTGCCCGATTACATCACAGATGTGCGCCGGCACCCTATTTGTAGTTTTTATCTGCGATGCCGAAGGGCAGCCGCTTAAAGTAGTAGCAGCCGAAAGGTGTGATGAAGGTTGTGAGCTTTGTGGAGTCTTCGGTCAGTGGACTCCTCCCTGGCCCCAGCAGTGGTTTGGTCGCTTTCCGAAGAGTAGGCATGTCGCTGTCTTTGTATATTTCTTTCAACACAGTGTGTGGCATGACAGTAACATCAGCGCCGGTGTCGATTTTGAATGACACACTTTTGTTTACATCAATGTCCACCATCCATGGCTCTCCGTCAGCTGTGACACAGCCCAAAAACAAAGCGTCCTCCTCAGCCTCTTCCACTTCATGGACAGTCTTTGTAGCTTTACACACACACCTGTAGTGTCCCTTATGCCCACATGAATGACATTTGACTTAATTTGCAGGGCATTCACGTTGTGGATGAGATGGAGAGCTGCAACATTTATGACACTGGGCATTTTTCCCTTTGCTGTATTGTGTGCTGCTGTGTAACTTGGTGAGGTTTGTTGTTAGCATACTTGCTACTGCCTTTATACACTCTGTCCACACACTTAGCATCACTTGCCTCTGGGTTGGCGTCTCCTCGCAATGAAAATTTTGCTGTTTCACCTCCTCTGTCTGCCGTGCCATATTTATGGCCTTTTCCAGGGTCAAATCTCGGTCCAGCTGCATACGCTCGGACGTCCGCTTGTCCATCAGTCTGACAACAAGCCTGTCTCTTATTAGCTCGTCGTGTAGCACTCCGTAGCTACAGTGCTCAGCTAATGCATATAATGCAGTGACAAAGGCATCTACAGTCTCATTTTCACCCTGTTTGCGCATGTTAAACTTGACATGCTCATAGATGACATTTTTATTCACTATGAAAAAGCTTTGTAAACCATCATGCACCGCTTGGTAGGTTTTCCTTTGATCCTCCGTCAGGTTAAGACCACGGAGAATGTCATCCACCTCATCACCCATATTAGCGTGTTGACTTGGTTTTCCTCAGAACTGGTGTTGAGGTTACGTACTTGCCAGACGGAACCTTTCGAACCTTCGTATCCATTTGGCCCACTCTTGCGGCTTTGAGAAGTCGAAGGACTCCGGCGGCTGGATGTTGAAAGTAGCGCTCGGTCCCGCTGCTGCTCTATTAGCATTAGCCTTGTCTGCCATGTCCTCTCTTTTCCTCCCCTTCTTCTCACCAACAAAAGGTTCCAAATGATACCAGTCGAGTTGTCTTCACTCCACATGTATTACAGGACTTCTGACACCATGTTGTGTTATCAAATAATATGCGTGAGTCCAACTGCAATTCATGTGGGTTCATTAGCTTTCACCAGACACATTACACTCCCGTATCAGGTCCTACTTGACTGCACTAGTGTTGCTGCCCGATGACATCGCAGATGTGTGCCGGCAGCTATCTGTAGTTTTTATCTAAACAATGCGATAACACCACAGATGAGAGGAGAGATGACTGCTGAGATAAACGTCATATCCTGGATCTAACTATGATTTTAGCCTTAAGGTGTCATTAGAAATGATCTTCCAGAGCAAGCTAATGTTCCCAGGCCAGGAGTGTGACATAACTCAAAGTATCTGTATAACTCCAAATGTTTTCTCATTGATCAGAATCTGAATTAACTTAAGCAGAAATAGACATACAGCTAAGAATGAGTACAGCAAATCTCAACACCTAAAGGTAAGAATAGACAGGACTTTTAACTACTCAAGTATGTGGGGAAAAAATGTGCATGTATATGAAATATTGTATGAATATACAAAACAAGTGGCTAACAATAAGAATAGAATAAAATCACCCAACAAGCCAAGTGTTCTCTCTAAGTTGTCAACTATAGAAATAGTGTCAAGAAATAAATACTGGATAACTATGTACAGTATGTACTCCAGGCCAGTGGTTCCCAACGTTTTTCCTGAAGCAACACCTTTTCTATCATTGAGTAAACTGACGACCCCTGACTAAAGCCAGAGATATACTACATGAAAGCATGATGCTGCCTCACGTATTCTGCGCCCGTTTATTGTGTACGTACTCAGAAATTAACATGACGCGATGTCTATGTGAACGGGTAGTTAAATAGCAAGTATATTTCCAGCTTTATTAACATATTTTATGGATATTTCATATTATATTCAATGCATAACAACAACAGAACAGAACAACTAATAAACTGAACAATTAACCCAAACAGTGAATGCAATAACTGCAGGAAGTTTGTGTAAAATAAAACATTTGGATTTTGAGCTGATTATTTCCTGTGAATATTGCATCACACATGAGTTTTCCTGTTATTTTTAGGAACTTTTTATACAATTCTCTGTATTGTTATTTTTTTAACAAGCATACATACTTAATAGTGTCCTTATCCTGTGAGTTTTGTAAGTTTATATCTTAAATAATAATCCAAACTTCAAAAATATAAATTTTAATTTAGTTTTCTTCACAGAAATGGATGAAATGCCAACTGTATATATATTTTTTAAAAAGTTGTCTTACACCCCTTAAAATCAAGAAGGCCTTGCAACCCCCAGTGAAGATTTGGCGAACCCTAGTGGGGGTCGCAACCCTCAGGTTGGGAACCAGTGCTCTAGGCTACAGCTTACAGTGTACGATTTATATTAACTGATTATTTTTTTATTCACAGCAAAAAATGTGATTCTTCAATCGGCAACCATCCTGTCGTGTCTGTATCTTTGATTAAAACATTCTGGTAGGCTACTAAAGATGGACAAGCCATAATATCAACAGCTCTCACTATTACTGCTATCATGGACAAAAAAGATGAGAGAAAGCCAACCTGGGACAAAATTAATATGTATTTTTAGTTGTTTTAAACAATTTAATTTTTATTTAAAAAAATATTTAATTAAAATGACAACTTTACCCAAATGGAGCTGTCCATATGTGTGCAAAAGTGCTGAAAAGACCACAGGAGTGTCTCTCTGTCTCTCTCTCTCTCTCCCACACACACAGGAGCTGCAGCTTTGTGTACCCTCCCCCACAAATCAACACAACTTTCCATCCATTAACAAACACTGCCATCTCTTGGTTGACCCTTGCAGTGCAAACTGTATATGCATTTTTGAAATTTGAGCTACAAATGTGGATTTATTTGAATAAGTCACAGCCACTTTAACCAATCATTACCAAACTTTAGGGATTGACTCAGATGTGAGCCTTGAACGTTGGAACCGCGTTTCATGCAAATCCATGTAGCCAATTACGAGATATAAACTTTTCGCATTTAAGGCACCCCCTATAGTTTGATTTCAAAATGCTTTGGTAGGCCTCTTCAGGCCCGGACCCTCATCAAACGTGTGCAATATGAGCAAGATCGGAGTATGTGGAGCCGAGTTACAACAGGTTCTTTGTTCATTGCGCAACATCAACATTCGCCGTGCTGCCATGGCGAGGCCTTTCAACGAAAACTCAGTTTTCAGAAGTAAGCATCATCAAGTATTTGAGGCGTGCCTGACATTCGTTTGATGTGGATCTGATCAGCAGCACATCGTAGAAAAAACAAAACATTTCCCGCTGCCAGAAGGGGGCGTTTATACGCAATTACGCGACCATCGAACTCTGCGCAAACTCAAATGTTAACCTCGGGGGTGCCGATGGGATGCCTCTTGAGGCAGCAGTTCATGTTTGTGAACATTGGACACTGCACGCATAATTTAGAAGTTGTTAAAAAAACAATTCTTCAAATTGTGTATCACTTCCTGTGTCCGCTGTGTGGTGCTCGTGAATACACACTTAAACAGTCAAAACAATGCAGCCAAGTTTATCAGTGACAGCCACATATGTGTGTAAAAATAGCATCTGAGGATGAGAGGAGCGATGATAGCTGGAAGTCCCAAACGTCATATTTAAGTTGTTTTGGTATTTTGACTTGGATATATTTTGTTTATGCAGGAAAAACCCTGCAGAGAAATGTGACTGTTCATATTGCAAAATCAGATTTCTGTGGTGTTCGGGCCAAATTGACCTATTTAAAATTTTAACTAACAGAAAAATGATACATTTTTTTCAACCTGAAACTCCATGGCCTTGGCTTACTTACTGTGAAGAACATGTAAAAGAAAAAAAGAAATCACTGAGTACACATGCTACAATGCCCCCACACATCCTTCATACGATGTTTGACCTGCACACACTATTGTTGTTTTGAATACATTTTGGGGACAAAAAATGACAAAATACAAGTGAAATCATGCTCAAAACTGCAAATTGTCATTCAGTGTAATGACTGCACATTTTAATTCATGTTGGCTATGTTACACTAAAAAGATAATGTCCTGCTATATTTTAACTCTGATGGCCGACACAGCTCTGCTCTGTGCGCTCGACCACTCACTCACTGCACACACATGAATCACTGAATTATTCCCTGCTCTTATAACATTAAACAAGTTGCAGCACTATCTCTTTTTTCTCTCTCTCTCTCTCTCTCTCTCTCTCTCTCTCTCTCTCTGCGTGTGTGTGAAGGAGGGAGATGGAGAGACAGGAGCTCCTAGATACCGACATTTAGCACCGTCTGATTTAACGTGAATCACTGCTCAGTAGTACCGACGTAATTAGGTCGATACCATTAAAAAGAAATGTTGTTGCTTTTTTCCTGTTGTACCGAACCGTGACCCCAAAACCGAGGTACGTACCAAACCGTGGCTTCTGTGTACCGTTACACCCCTACTATACTATGATGGGTTTTTTCTCTTGTTTTTGACATATTATGATGTTTTTTGACACACTGCACTGTGACGCAATTTTGCCATTTTTTTACTTTTTTGCAAAAAAAATGTCGACGTTTTTTTAACATACAATACTATGACATTTTTTGATATAGACTGACATTTTTTTCACTTTCTTAGACATACTATACTATGTTGTTTTTCTTTTAACTTTTTTTCTATATACTATGACCTGTTTCGACATACTATACTATGTTGTTTTTTGACATACTATACTACAGAGTACATACAGCTTGAGAGTAAAATTCAAGCACTTTTCAAGTACTTTCAAGGTACCTAAACCAAATATGTCCACACTCCGATTTTATCATCCTGTCTAAATTGTTGCTATAGATACATACATTGTGGGGAAAAAACTTTCCATGTATATGCACGGTCAGATTATCCTGGGAGAATATTTATGCAAGAAAAGTTTAGTGCTCATTCAGTTCTTTTACTTTCTCATTTAGAAATTAAATTACAAATATGACGACGGGATTGTTTCTTTTCAAATGTAGTTTTTTTTCACTGTTTTCGAAATTATACTATGCCATTTTTTGACATTTTTGATTTATTTTTTACATGATACTAGACTATAATGTTTTTGGGGCTTTTTTGACATACTGTACTATGATGCAATTTCAGCTTTTTTTTATTTTTTGCAAAACTATGTCAAAATAGTTTTTTGCAAAACTACTTGGACATACTATACTATGACATACTATACTACGTTTTTTCGACATACTATGATGTTTTTTTCCACTTTTCTACATACAATAACATTACTTTTTAACATACTATACTGTGACATTTTTTATGACATTTATATGACATACTATACAATATATAGTATTCTACTAAATTATATTCTGATTTTACTTTGCCTTTCTCTCACCTTTATTTGAACCTCAAAGTAATTTTTTTGGATAGTCACTTAAAGTCAATTAAACATCAGAATGTGCGGTCTATTTTCACTAATCTGCATAAAGAGTAAAGTTTAACTCCGGGACATACCTGCAGGATTTACAAAGTGCTGCAGTCCAGTATGATGTGGAAACACGGAGGATGGAGGAGGCATCTTGTGCTCTGAAACAGCAGAAAGAGATGCAATGTTTAACTTGGCTGTCAAACTTTAGTGCAGAAACGGTTTAAATATAAATGTTTATAAGACTACTATGATGTCCCTTTCAATTTTTTCAGCATGCTATAATATAGCACCCTATAGTGTGTCGAAAAGAGTGAAAAAACAACATTGTATAATATGTTGAAAAAAGTAATAAAACATATAGTATAGTATGTCATCCTATATGTAAAAAAACGACATAGTATAGTAAGACAAGGCAAGTTTATTTATACAGCACATTTCAGCAACGAGGCAATTCAAAGTGCTTTACACAAAACATTGTCGAAAAAAGTGACAAAGCAACATAGTAGTATAGTATGTCAAAGAAGTCAATGTAATACGTCAAAATAAAGTCATTCTATAGTATATTGAAACAAATCAGAAAAAATGTAATCGTCTATTGAAAAATGTGGAAAAAGCTAGTATAGTATCTCACAAATCATAATGTAATACATCAAAATAAAGTCATTGAATAGAAAAAAGCCATAAGAAATGTCAGTGTTTCCCACAGAATTTCAAGACACGATGTACATTTTAAAAGTTAAATGCATCATTCTGGTGCACGTTAAACGTAAAATTAAGAGGTTAGATCTTTGAAGAACTTTGTACTATTGTAAACAATTTTGTCTCGTCAACAATTATATCATAAACACATTGGTTGTATAGATGTACATTGGGTAAAATGCAAGGAAAAACATCATTAAAGTACACAATCTCTCTATTTAAGAGTCACATGAATAATAGAGAAAATGTTTTTTGTTTTCTTCCTGCAATCTACTGTTGAACACTCCAGTCAGTGGTGGCAGTAGTGCATCTATGATGTGGTTTGCCAACCGCCATTAAAACACAAAGACGCAGCTATGAATGGAGTTTTTACACAGCAGTAAATTACACCCACAAAGCATGTGAGAGAATACAGAGTTAAGCACAGTTCAGGATTGAATTTGTGTCAGATCTGCCAGAACAGGATCCAGGACCTCCCAGATTGGGACCGGCACTTATTTGAGTGGATCATTTAAAAAAAAAAGTGACGGAAGTCACTCACTCAGCCACGCAGTGACGCCAGGGGCCACGCGCATAAAACTGTGTAGATTCACGACTAAAACTGTGTGTAAGCACAAAGACAGAAATATGCAGACGCACTCTTTTCTTCAGATTTATAAAGCTGTTTGTACGTCTGATTCCGTTTCATAAAGAAACTTAAATCCAACAGCCCTTAAATAGCCGTTTACATATGGATACTTGCTGCTCCACCACTCATCAGACTTGTCAGTGAGAAATAAAGAAAGTGAAGTTTTACAGATTGTGTCGCAGCGGCGATCAGCGAGGATCTCCTACTGTGCCGTGCCATCATCATGCATGCTGTGGATATTTAGTGCGTCTGTACCACTTATTCATCACGTTTCTGCAAAACATCACCACGGTAAAATCTCAAGCAACATTATTATTATTAAACATTGTATTACTGTAACGTCCCCGCTGCTGGTGTGTGTTTGTGCTGTGCAGTGAAATGAGTATGCCGACGATACAGTCATTGTGAGTCTCTTAAATAATGACGAGATTGAGCATGGTCCTGTAGTTGATGATTTTAGTGCTTGGTGCAAAGATTTTTACCTATGGATAAACATGTCTAAGACTAAAGACATGATTATCGATTTTCGTAGGCCACAGCCCAGTGTTTCTGTTACTCATACTGTCATTCAGGATATGGATGTTGAGATTGTTTCTCATTACAATTACTTGGGAACCATTCTTGATAAAGCATTAAGTTTTGAATGCAACACTGACGCTGTTTGTAAAAAGGTCCAGCAGCGACTGTTCTTTTTAAGGAAGATGAACTCATTCAAGGTGTGCAATGTTTCAATGACTTTATTCTACCAGTGTTTTACAGAATCTGTCCTCACATACTGCATTGTGACTTGGTTTGGTTGTCTCACAATGTCCAGTAAAAATAGGCGAAGCTGGTCAAAGTGGCAAGCAAGTTGATCGGGGTGCAGCAGGCCCAGCTGCAGGACATTTACAGTATGTGGGTTATCAGCAAGGCCCAACAAATTCTGAAGTGTCCTGACCACCCACTTCTTAAAGAGTTTGATCTCCTTCCGTCTCGTGCCAGAGCTTCTTTTATCCCTGTGGCCATTGACAAGCTTAATAAGCTTAACAAGCTTAATGTGCTAGCCTAACTTGCTGTCTTTGGGTGTATCTGGACGGATACTTTTTTAGATTGTATACATTGATTATTCATTTACTCATATTTATTTCATCTATTGCCACTGCACAGCACTTTACTCAACTTGACGATGTACTTTACTTTACTGTGCTGTTTTCAAACGGTTTCAGTTTCTGGTTCAGTGTGGGAGGATTATGTTTTCAGTTTTTTACTTGAGCTATGGAAGTTGTGTATTTATATTTTGAATGCTGTTGTTGTCAATGTTTTTGTCTTTTATGTGTCTTGATGTGTCTTGATGCCTGCTGCAGATTTCTATGGTCAACTCTGCAAATTTCCTTCTGGATAATAATAAAAGTTGAAGTTGAAGTAATCAAACAGTTAGGCCTATAACTCATCATTGTGGGCATATAGTGTTTACTAAGCTCCATTGTCATGTGAGAAGATAAGACAATATTTTATATCACATAGCGTTGTTTATTATGTCATTCTTGCTTAGTTTCAGCACACTGAGGTGTTGTCTGTGCACCTGGTGCTGTGGTTTTGATGAGCTCCGTGCGTCCTCTCTGTATTTCTCACTGCGGTCAGCAGATATAGATGCTCGCTCCTCAGGCTGTAAACAGCCGTCAACTGCCGAGTGTACAGGCAACCACGGGGCAAAAATCTGCTTTTTCATGCAGTGTTTGCTGAAGCAACGGCACAAAACACAATGTTTCGTTTAGTGTAAACATATTTTTGAACCTTTACGAGACTTTGGCAAATTAGACTATGGCAGCTTGAAAAAAGTCAGTGTAGTATGTCATAGTATTATAGTATAACAGTGACTGTGTTTATTTGGTACAAAGTGTAGTAGAAAAGAAACACCTGTTGTGTACTTCCACAGTGAAGTGTC
Source organism: Heterobranchus longifilis (assembly GCA_028570985.1). Classification (NCBI taxonomy): domain Eukaryota; kingdom Metazoa; phylum Chordata; class Actinopteri; order Siluriformes; family Clariidae; genus Heterobranchus; species Heterobranchus longifilis. The sequence goes on from JAOVVB010033042.1 coordinate 12,949, forward strand.
TCACCTGTCAGTTCCTCTCTGCAGGATCCTCCAGAACCGTCTGCTTCTGTCCCACGTCCTCCGACTGGGTCAACAGTCCTCTCTGGACCACGGGGACCCGGTACTCTGCGGGCGGCGCTGGGCCGCAGCTCGATGCGTGACGTGTTCAGGAGGCGCCTGGTTCAGCTCCGTGTCCGTTCCGTGTGTTTGATGGGAGAGATGATGGACGCTGGACGCTCGCAGGCTCGCAGCTGCACGTCCACCTGGTGACGCAACACAACACGTCTCCTATGTGTGTAACAACATAACCTTTAACTTCCCCTTCATGTTTTCTGTTGTTGTTGTTGTTGTTGTTGAGTTTTCTGTTTAATAAACAAAAGATTTTATTAATTTCTTTTCTGGAAATTGCTCTGAAATTCAGAAACATGGAGGATCACAGGAGGTCTGTGTATACAGAAAATTATCTTCACGCATCATCTGTACAGAAATAACAAAATAACATTATATTATATTATTATATTAATTCCACTATTTATTTACTTTCCTAGTTCATTTTCCCTTTTATTTATTTATTTTTAATTAATTTTTAAATGTATTTATTTTCTGTATATACAGAAAATTATCTTTTCAATCAACATCTGTAATACAGAAATAAATACGTTTGGTCAAATAAAGTTATATTATTATATTAATTCAAATATTTATTTAATTTCCTAATTCATTTTCCCTTTCATTATTATAATTCTTTTATTATTTTTTAAATGTATTTTCTGTATACATAAAATTATTTTTTCAACTGAAATAGTAATAAATAATTTAATTAACTAATCAGTAATTGCACAATAGAAATTACAAATATCTGAATGGGAAATAAAAATATTTGTTAAAGAAAAGAAAAAAAAGTGAAAATTTTATGAGAAAAAAAATCATAATGTTTCCAGAAAATAAACTCCTTGTCCCGATTATGATCATATTCAGGATATGTTGTTTTATGTGCTCAAACACATAAACAGGATGCCGATTATCTCAAAATGTCAATAATCGGGCCGATTAATCGGTCGGCTGATTAATCAGTCTATCCCTGATGGCCAGATGTGTAAAACTGAGTTTCTCCACAAAGAATCATGTAAAAGCACCACTTTAAATCTTGTGTTTACCAGAGATGTGCTCAGAGGTTTCTGGGAAATAAATCCTTCAGTATGACTGAAATGACTAAAAACACGACTAATGACTAAAACCAAAATGATGGATTATTTAACTGAGAGGACAGATCTCGAGCAAAACACACGCGTGTTCCTCCACTGAAATGAATGGAGGCAGTGAGTGTGAAAGCCCCTTAACGTGTAAAAGAGTGTGTGTTTGCACGTTTCTCACCCGGTCATCGTCTGAACAGAGCGGCGTCCGCTGTCGCTCGACAGCGCTGCTTCCTGTATGTGGAGGTGTGACCGGAGGGCTGTCGGCCATCTTGATTCTGCTGCTTCAGCCTCGTACAAACTGCAGGCAAAAAGAAAAAAACAGGTGGTCTGTGGTCAGTTCAACAGCTTTAAATCAAACAATCAAATACAATGCTGCAGAGATAAAATGATAAAATGAGATGAGTGTTTAGAAAGGAGAATTCTCCGATGTCACATAAATACAGACCTCTTAATAATTTGTTCTCAACCAAATGGGATATATTTATATTCCTTTATTTATCGTTGTATTGATTCCCCTAGTTATTTTTTATTTATGTATGTATTTACTTACTTACTTAATTTCCACTTTTATTTTTTATTATTTTATTAATTTTAAAATGTATTATTTTTTATTTTATTTTTTTTTTATGTATTTATTTTCTGTGTATACAGAAAAGTGTATTCTCACTCATCTATACAGAAAGAAATATGGTTTGGAAAAATAAAGTTAACAAAACCACTTGAAAGTAATTTTTCTCTGTTCTACACTCTGATGAATTAAAGGTATTTAGATCATAGACTGCATGAATCTTTATATAGTCTGTGAGTTAAATAGGTCGACATAACTTTTGTGATTTCATCCTTCTTGTGTCCTCCTTCTCCATTAGCATGGCTTCCTATCTGACATCGTGTTAACTAAGTAACTAACTGCTATCTAAAGTTGTCATGAGGAATCAGTGCCTTGGCTTATAGTGTCGACGTTACAATTAACTATTTTATCAGAGGAGACATTTATTAGTCTGATATATTAGTCAGCCTTTATTAGTTTGCTGTAATAGTAATACGACAAGTCAATCAATTGCTATTAAGGTTTTAATTACTCATTGTTTTGTTTGTTTCAGAAACTCCCCTCTGGCAGGAGGCTGAGGTCCATTACGGCAAAAACCGAACGCCACATGAACAGTTTCTTCCCGACTGCAACCAGACTCATTAATAAGACCCGGGACCTTCACTGACATGGTCTCTCATTCCACTCATTATCACAACATGTCAAGTGCACATCTGTTAACTTTGCACACCTGTGAACTCTCCACTTTATAAACTTTGCACACCGGAGTTCTCAGCTCATAGCACGATGCATTACATTAATGCAATCTTATCTTATTTT
>JAOVVB010033051.1:0-15489 GCA_028570985.1 Heterobranchus longifilis
ACACACCTGAACAAATGCTGAATGCACTTATTCCAGTGTTTCACTAGTGCTTGGATACCATCAAGGTAGAAAGTTTTTTCAGTACGCCAGAGCCATAATCAGACTGCCTGCTTCACATTTGAAACCCTGGCATCCCAGGAACTCCTTTAATACCCCCAAAATGTGGACATGGCTTTTAGCGAGGTCAGGACTATAGAGGGATGTGGCAATAACTCCCAGCCGAGTTCCCTTAAACGATTGCATGTATCCCACAGACAGGTGCGTCCCTTTGGCAAATTGACGACAAGTTACCCATCAATTTTTAAGCATCAAGCGTTCCGCTCGCAGAATGTCCACGGGAAAGACTGCAGTGGGCTCAGAGCTACCTTGGCCAGATCATCATGGCCTTCTTTAAAATGTTTGCAAACGTTTGCATTCAAATGTTTTACTACAGCTAAGAGTCTCATCACTGTACTGTGCTTGAAGTCGGTTTGCACGCCTTCATTCACAAGAAATTTCATCACACGTCACTCTTTGTCTTGAACACCCCTCGTATTACAGTATATATGCATTCAAGTCAGTGTTTCTGACAACCCATTTGTCCATGTTAACATGATGGAAATTGAGAAAGTGTGAATTACTTGACAGCCATTGTCCCTAAGAGACTCACCCATTACAGAGAATTAAAAATAAAGCAGACCGTTATCAGAGAATCAGATGGAAGGAAGCCAGATTTAAAGAGGTCGCTTAAGAAACGGATGTTTCATTTCAATTGAAGACAGGCTGCCGACTATGAATTCAGATTGTGACAGAGAGCTTAATATGCATTTCAATTTCCATTTACTACCTTTAACTGCATTTGTATTATTGTATCTCTTTATGTAGAAGCATACTGTATGTGTATTTGCATGTGGGGGTTGGAGGACATCATGCACAAACCTGGAAGCAAATATTTAAATAATGTAAGGGAACTGTTAATAATCTTGGTAGGGGGTGCTTTAAAAAAAATGATGGACATATCCTTTAAATGGTCTTTGTATAGAAATATTGCTCATTAAGATTTGTCAGTGCACATGATTATAAAAAATGCACTGCTTGACATTCAGAGTGTACTGATCTCTGCGGTAAATTTTCAGTCCGAGCTTGCTACTCGGGCAGTCCGCTCTAGTCGTGGCAATATATAAAGTTCACATTTGATTAGTTTGAAGTTATTGGCTAAATGTCAAACCTGCAAAGTTTTCCAAACATTTCTCTCTATATTATGAACCCTATATTTAAAGGTGCTGATTTATGTTCAAAAGACGCTCAATATTTATTCAAGGATTTCTGGGTGCCCCATTCAGATTATTAAAACTCAGTTCTTTTATTTTACAAAGTAATATCCATTGAATGGATTTTCCACACATACAGTCAAGTCGTCTGTTATGATATTTTCAGTAAAATATGTTGGGGTCCTTTAAAGTAAAGGAAATAATGTACTAATATGAAGATATGATAATGTACGAATGCATTGAAGCATTGAACATGCATTGAAATGTGGTAGGAGTTTACCATATTACCAGTTCATTGCTGCATGAATAGTTCTATTCATAATGATAATTAATAGTTAATAATGAATAACAGCCTGCTACTGTCTTAATTTGACAGCAAAATAGCACTTGATCTAGAATATCCTTCTTTTGCTTAGTTGTGAAAAATCTACCAACATAAATTTGTGCACACAACTTCATTTCACCATATGATACTGAATTAAATTTGTCACGTTTGGCATGCTTTTAATGAACTTTGAGATTTTGAGTTGTTGAATGAATACAATTGCACTGATTTTGATGATTTTAAAAAATGCCCTACTGTTTTATATTTTATAGATTTTGCAACAGGTGGGGATTTGTTAAGTTGGAACGAAATTATACGAGGCCCTTCAGTTCCACTGTACTACATTATATACAGTCATTCTATATAGTAATAATATAGCTGTCAAATGGCAGTCCACTGAGTGGATTTGCAATCCAATATAATAATTTCAGTATGACATTTGACATATAGGTAATATTAGTATTTACTCCCATTTGATCTCTATATACACCTACACTATGAGGATAACGCTATATGCCAGTGAGCTGGTGACCGGATCATGGGTTCCCAAGGCCCATCTACGATTCCAGCCCGATCCCATAGAAAAGCCAATGTAGCACAAAGTGCCAATAAAGTCAACATTGACCACAACAGAAAGGTATCAGAACACCTGTGCTTGCCAGAAAAAGAGCTCAAGGTTGTCGTCTCAGCCTCCAAATTCCTCAGATCCCTATCCGATCAAGCATCCATGGGATTCGCTGAACAACCAAGTCAAATCTACGGAGAATCTTTTTGGAGAATGTTGAAGCCAGGAAAAAGGGTGCCATTGCAATCACTCCAGCCATTATGTGATATCATGTTGTGTGAACACCAGTTTATATAAAAAACTATGTGGTAATATGCATGTAGGTCCTACCACAGTGGTAAGAATGGGAATACATACAATGGTCACCATAGGCCTCCATGGTCCATAGTCAGACTGGACTACAGAGGTCTATAAGATGAATGGATGGAAAACTATATACTGTATGTGGTATACTATGATGTACGCACTGTGGTTAAGCAGAGAAATAATGTTACAAAAGTTCAAATATTCATAACGTATTTGTGTACAAGAGATATGAGTTTATGTACTATAACAGAGACCTGTTGTCATGTACCAAAGTGAAACAGAAACTTGTAAAGGAGGATGCTTATTAATTAAAATCTAATTACCTGCCATTTTTCTGTTTGGGTTACTACAAAATCACAAATATAAACCATCTTCTCACTGTTTTTTTTCAAGATTTTTTCACATTTTATACTCAGATATGCTTTTAGTGATTTCAGCAATTAATCATTGAAAACATAATATTTCAATGTCTTTATTTTCTAGTATGTATCTATCAAATGAAAATGTCGGCCTTCTCGTATTTGAAGCTGTTCTAAAAGTAAATAGGAAAACTTCACACTTGAGTAAAGAAGGCAGCTGTATTAATAAATGAACCAGTAGCATCATTAATCTTTTATGCTATTTTATTGCATTCTAATGTCTGAACAATCTTGCTAGCATCTGGTTAAAACGTAAAAAAATTTTTCCTGTAATATCTACAGTATGTTTGTGTTGGAAGGCAATATGTAATGATGAAATTATATCAAACTGTGCATGCAAAACATACAAAGTTTTCTAGAGAGTGAAAGATTTAACTGATGCTAATTTAGATTAATTATGAACTACTGTAACCTTAAACAGTCCAGCAAGGAGACAAAAATCAATCCAGCTCAAAGTAATGCATGTAATTCTCTTGTGACACTATGCAGGAATGTAATGTATGCTATTGATCGTTGCGGTTTTGGTATTAATTTATGCTGTAATGTTATATAATATAGCACACTACATTTGCAGTTTGCCTATATGCAATATTGATCAAACACATTGTGTATAAGAACAAGTATGCTTTGTTGTACCACATGAATAGTTGATCAGCAGATTAAAAAGCCCTTTCTGCATTTGCACATTCAGATTTACAATAATGTGCAAAAGGTCTTGAGCCACCCCTATTTCTGCATATTTTCCTTCCAAAGAGCCAGACATTGTTCTATTTTTAATATAGTCTTGAGGAAAAGTTCTCCAGGTTTCCTGAAGGAATTTTGGGCTCTCATTTTTATCTAACTTAAGGCATGAACCAGTGAGAATCAGGTGCTGATGATGATCAGGGCGGTGATTAGTATACTGGTAATGCTGAATGCTAAATGGTTGGAACAGATGAGAGGGGAAATGAGGTTGTATGGAGGTCGTTACAAAAACTACTAATTTTAAATTGTTCAATTCAGTTCAATTGTATTTGTATAGCACTTTTAACAATGGTCGCTGTCACAAAGCACCTTCATAAAAAATAAAGAATGGATATAGCCGGGGGCAAAGGGGGCATGGAAAATCTCCCTGAGGTGGCAAGAGGAAGAAACCTTAAGAGGAACCAGACTAACAAGTGAACCCATCCTTGTTCTATATATATATATTATATATATTATATTATAAATATATGAAGAAAACATACTTAAAGTCACATAATGGATAAGGCTGGTGTATATTTTGTACAGAGTGCAAGCAGGAATTCCAGCAGGACTAGATATGACAACAATTCTTTTCAGGTTGAAGCCCACGTACATGTCTGTCTGTCTTCTTGTCTGGCTTGGCATGGAACGTTCTGCCTAACTTCTTAATACAAAGAAATCACATTTTTCCAAGGTTGAGTATTTTACACCTTGTTTACACTCCAGGAGTGTAATCAGAGAGTGAATCGCAGACGAGAAATCGAAAAAGAAGACTGGATAAAGATTAAGTTTTAATGACTCCAGCGTGTCAAAATTGATTAATACCCTATTATTTCACGTGTAAAAATCTCAGTAAAAATCTCAGTAAAAAAAAATTCAGTTTATCTTTTTCTAATTAATATCTATTGGTGCCGGTGTTTGTTTACATTGAGGAAGTAGCTTATTTTAAAGTAGATTATGAAATCCTGCACATTACTGTTCATAACATTTTTCTTATGGACGCTTTTATTTAACACCTTTAGGCAGATATCAATTAAATTCTGTCCAGCAGTCGATTTAAGAAGCACCCACAGTTTGACACAGTACACTTGCAGTTTGTAATCTGGCATGTAATAGCTCATAACTTCCCTTCTAGTCAACATTTTGATTTTATTTATGGTGCAAGTTTAACTTCAGGCAAATACCGAAAGACTGACAAAGGTTCATTAAAGGAATCTACTGTACATCTACATCATAGGACATCAGAGTACAAAAACAGCTGGCGTTAGCAAGCTAATCAGCTTGGGTATGCATGCTAGCTAGAAACAAGCTCTTGTTAGCGGTGCAGTAGTTTAATCATTTTTATATTCACTAGTACAAATAAGATGAAAAAACTCTATGGAAATTATTTTAAAAAATGTATCCATGGTCTCAAAACCTGTTACATACAGTAGCTGGACATTAAAAAAAAATATATAGGCCTATGTTTGTTTTTACAGTGGTACCTCTGCATATTCCCATAGAAAATAAGTTACATGCAGATAATCCGTTCCAGCCACTCAAAAATATTACCAATATTAACAATTTCCAACACTATAATTATATTTTTGCAGATAGAATCAATCAAAACATTTAGAAAAGACTTAGAAATTAAGTAAAATGTAAAATAAATAGACATTAGACCTCACTTCACCTTAAATTATGATTCCTCTTGGCACCGGCTGATTTAAAAACAAAACTGAACGTCACTCCCTTTTCTTATTGCTACCGTCCTTGATAACCTTTTTCGCTTGGCTTTCAATTGACGAGAACACATTTTGAATGACTAATGGATGTACTGTATGCGTTTGGTTTAGCTCAGTTTGTTTGTTCATATGCCTTAAATGCCAGGTATGACGATGCAAATTTCTTGCAAAATTTCAAGTCTTACAGCAATAATTCTTAAGGTGGGGTGTTCGTATGCCAAGGTTCCACTGTATATTGTTTTTTTTTGTCAATAATTTTATAAACATGACCCCCAAAGCCCTTCAAATCCTGATAAGCCATTTATATACAGTATATATCTGTACAGTATATATAAAGTACTCAATACACACAATATACAGTGTGTATCCTTTGAAAGTGTGAGTGCTTTGGTAAAAAAGACATTGCTAATGGTAACTCTAGTTATCATGCTAGTTCTAGTTTAACCACAATAAGTTGAATCTTTGTGTATACGGAGGAATGGACATGGTGGCAGGCTCTATGAGTCAAAATAAATAGTTCAAATCTTATTCGGCTCCACCCAATAAACTGTTAGAGACCTATTTTTTCTTTCTCCTCACCAATTGTACCTATTGCGCTTTTAAAGGACAAACGGTTAAGCTCTGTAACCTAGCACTCAAGGTTTTATTCTCACAGCGTGTCTGTCACATCAAGATAAGGATAATGGCACCAGATAATTACGTCGATGTGTAGGGGAGAAGGCTAAAGCATCATGAAATGTTCTTGAGTAAATGGCGATGGCATTTATTTAATAAAAATGTTTTTTTTTTTTTTATCAGACAAGGAAAAATTCCAAAATCTTCAATCTAACAGCTTGAACAGCTCTCTGTTTTCCTTGTTTACTTCAGCAGCCATGAACATAAAATATGGCTGACAAACAAGCATTCACTTGTTTGTATTTCTAGTCCCTCCTGAGGGTTTTCTAATTTTATGCACTGACAATGTTATTCCCTTTCACCATTTTTTATACTTACCAGAACTTATACTTCCTTTCTGCCAACTTAATCAAAATACTTTTTTTTTCTGCCCTTGTTAAAAGTAAATAATACAGGGAATGATTTAAGCAAGGTCACACAATGTAAATGCACCATTGTAACTGAGCCTTAACCATCTATGACTCGGTTGACTGCTTGACCGGTTTTACTTCCTTGGACCACTTTTGGTATGTCTTGACCACTGGAGACCAGGAACGTTCCACAAGAGCTGCAGTTTTGGAGTTGTTCTAACCGAGTCATCTAGACATCACAATTTGACTCTTGCCACAGTAGCTGCAGTAACAGTATCTCATTACATTGGCACCTGAAAGTGGGTGAGATATTTTTGGTATATGATGGAAAAATAGCCAAGCTTAAGGATTTGAGTGACTTTGATAAGGGTTTTAATTTTTATTAATTACCACAAAATCAGTAACTTAAAATATCTGAATATTTCCTCAGATTAATCAAGAAAGCATTTACAATATCATAATTCTGATAAAAATTATAATTCTTTAGGTACTAAATACTTGGTCATCACACCTTTAGAAAACATTTGTACTGCATTAATACTGCATGGCATAGAGGTGATCAATCTGTGGCATTGCTGAGGAAATACTAAAGACCAGGTTGCTTTGATAGCAGCCTTCATCCTTTAGCAGTCTGTATTGTTAGGTCAGGTGTTTCTCATCTTACTCTTGACCTCTTGACAATTGTCCATAGACTCTCCATGAGGTTCAGGTAAGGCGAGTTGTCTGGCCAATTAAGCAGGGTAAAATCATGGTCAGCAAATGAGTTAGTTTTGGTGCTGAGTTATGGCACTGTAGACAGGCGTGCTAAGTCCTGAAAGGAACTCTGCATATCCATAAAGCTTGTCAGCAGATGGAAGCTCTAAAATCTCCTGGTAAATGGCTACATTAGACTTTGGACTTGATAAAACACAGTGGCTCAACATCAGCAGATAATATGGCACCAGGAAAACTTCACATTGGATTTTAGGAAACATGGATTTTGTGCCTCTCCACTCTTCCTCCAGATTCTTTGATTTACAAAAAAATTAGCAAAATTGACCTTCATTTACCTTTATCCAATTCTTTTTTTTCCTCAGCCCAGGTAAGAGTGACTTTATACTAGGAATTTAACGGTTGTAACTAATTTCCTGAAGATGTCTGTCCGTGGTGTCTCTTGATGCACTGACCCCAGCCTCACTCCACTCCTTGTGAAGCTCTCCCAAGGTTTGAATTGACTTTGCTTGACGATTTTCTTAAATCTGCAGACATCCCTGTTGCTTGTGCACCTTTTCCTACCACTCTTTACCTTCCCTGCCCTTGCTAAAATGTACATAAGCGAATAATCAAATAATACAGAAAATTATTTAAGCAAGTTCACACAATGTAAATGCACTATTGTTACTGAGCCTTAACCACCCCTGACTCGGTTCACCGGTTTACTGGTTTTACTTACTTGGACCACTTTTGGTATGTCTTGACCACTGCAGATCACGAATGTTCCAAAAGAGCTTCAGTTTTAGAGTTCACTCCTTGTGAAGCTCTCCCAAGGGTTTGAATTTACTTTGATTTTCTTAAGTATGTGGGCATCCCTGTTGCTTGTGCACCTTTCCCTACCACTCTTTTCCCTTCCAGTCAACTTTCTATGTGGGTTGATATAGCACTCAGTGAACAGCCAGGCATTTTAGATAGAACCTTCTGTGATTTTCTCACATTGTGGAGAGGTGTCAATGATCATCTCCTGGACAACAGTCAACAGTCTTTACCATGTGTGTACTGAACTAGACTGAGAGATAAATGGTATTTATACTGTATGAATAGTAATTTACTCAGGTTAGATATTAATTTTTGTCATTGAAATTAAAACAAAAACAGCTTGAAAGATTTCATTTACATGTAATGAATTTAGAATATATGAGTTTCCCTTTTTAAATTAAAATATGAAAGAAAATTCTAACATACACACACAAATATAAACTATGTGCATGTCCTAGAAAATAGCTTCTTTCATAAGGCATTCAACAAGATATCCAACTTTTGCATGACCTTCCTTTCCCTATGAATTAATGCATACAAATTGGAATCAATTGTAGATGGGCTAATGGAGAAAATAAAGACTAATGGAATCCAGGTCATGCTCTCTGTCAGAGTATGCTGTTTCACATTAACATGTAAAGTGCATATATAGCTTATTATACATTCTGGCTTATTTTTAAAAAAAATGGATAAAAGTGAGTAGAGCTAGAGCTTTTAGAATGTTTCACATAATACACACAGATGGCTGTTGAAATGCATTTGAGCCTACATGACCAATTAGCTAAGATATTATTACACTGTCAAGTAGCCGTGATCTGATTAACCAGGTTACTATTTACAGTACATAGTGGTTTTTAAAGAGATTATAAATAATAATGATTATTAAATATTATTATTATTATTATTATTATTAGTAGTAGTAGTATTTTCCACCCCAATCACAAGCTACAGACACAAAATACAGAATTCTAAGACTATTAAGTGTCTCTGAATCACACTCTTTAGCTATTTGCCCTATGGGACCATAAGGCAATGAATAGTTCATTATCAAGAAGATTTTACATTCATAAGTGATTATGAATTTCCATTTCTCTGACCTTTGTCATTACATTAAAATTTTGTCCTCATAGGACCCTAGTGGGTCTGGAAGAAAGTGTCGTTGGTGCTGCATTTGACATTTTATTACGAATGAACAGGGTATATTAAAATGAAGGGAAATGAACACGAATTACCTTACTGTTTTTCAATTATGCATAAATCTGCAGGGCAAACAGTCGCACACAATTCAACCTATGCGGCTACTTGTTAGATGTAATTTAAAATTATTTCATCCCAAAATATTGCTACTTTTCCTATTCATTTCCTATCTCATGCTTCCCCCCCCCCCCTTTTCTTCAGTATATCATCCAGTGCCAGCTAAGCCACTGTAAATATTGAAATTATTAATTAATTATTAATTATTGAAAAAATACAAGAATAACTGAAGTGACACAAAAGTATTTGACACTGCCACGTATCACCAGTGCTACTAATATAAGCATTATCAATGGCAATTTGGAGGAAATAACAGAAGGCAATCTAATAACTCTTGCAAAATTTAAAACGGTGGAAATATCTAAATTCACAGCATGCTCAACTGACTCTGCGGTTCAGCTATGTGGTATTTAATTTCCTTCCAGCACAGGACAATAGAGACTGCCAACTCTCACAGGGACAATACTGAACTATTAAATACATTTTCAAGACCATTACTCAGCACTCTATCATTTATAGAGGAAAATGGCAGCAGTTCTACTGTCTCTGTCCTATACCTCACCGTGACAAGGCTATATACTCCCTGTGATAATGTGGGGAGTTCAGCAAACCATAAGAGTTTTGAAATAGAGCAATGTGTCCTGTGAATAGGGAACTTGGGGTGTTTCGGACCACTTTCAATTATTTAGGGATGCACAATGGGTACTCTCAGTTGGGGATAAAGAAGTCTGATCTAAACTTTGAATCCTGTTGCCACTATGGCTCCCAACTAGGAATGTGGAAGGAGAATAAATTTAATTAATTAATATCACATACTGTATGTAGGTCTTCAAGAAACAAGGCTTACACGGAACATAATTTGTGATCCAATTCCAGTTGGAATTTCTGATTTCACACCTGTTTACAGTACCTGGGGATGTGATTGGGATTCTTGATCAGAGAGTCCCTCTAGCAATACACTTCCTATTGCTCTCCCTCATAATAACATATTTATTTATCTTCTCATCATATATCTTATTTGCATTGACTTGCACTACATCAGTTTTAGACCATCCACTTTGGTACTGCTGTCACTTTTAATAGCTAGAACTCTATGTCTTTTTTTCTGTAGTCTATCCAGACAAAGTCTGGCCAATGACAAACAAATGAAACGTATGAGGATTCTCAGACTGCATGACTGAATAAAAAACAACCTGCTGCAAAATGGTTGGAGAAATGCTGAACTAAAGTGGTGCAAAGAAACAGTGTTGGTTATACGCCGAATATTGAAAGATGTAATGTCTAATTTCTCATTTCAAATTTCCTGTTTGTAAGCTTGTGCATTTTCCTCTAATAAAAGCTTTATTATGCCCATTTTCTATCTTAGCAATTACAGTTAAGCATCTCGTTAGTTTCCTAAACTAGACTCTATAATCCAATTATGAACTGATTTTGTGCCACTTGGTCTCACATGTACGACACAAACAACAAATCAGTACAAGCCCTGTTTTTTGTGTGTGTTTTTCTATTTATTTATTTATTTGCACTTTTAATACAGTGTGACAGAAGCTGAAGGTCCAGCCGTGCATGAATCATGCTCCTTCATCTCTGTCTGTGTAGATTTTAGTCATATCGGCTGTCATAATCATCTGGCACGTGTATCTTTTATGAGTATAAACGAGCAATGCCTATAGGCATCATTCATGTTTAGAGCAATATTTTCTAACAAGCATGCAGTGGAAGAGAACTGAAAAGACTGGAAACATGTAACAAAAGACTCCAGAACAGCTGAGACTCAGGGACTGATGCAGGGCAGGCTTAGCGACGATTTTTTTCCATTAAGAAATCTATTGGGAATTTGTACTTGCTAATTTTAAATCGATGTTGAAATCTAGGCAGAGCAAAGATCACAGTGGCATTACAGACAATTACTGTATCTTAAACAGAGCCAGAGCTAAGCTGTGCATTAGATTAATGAATGATTATACTGTACTGCATGCACTTCCCAATCCCTAGGGTAGCTAGTAAACCATTCAACTTAACCCAAAACCTAATATGGCATTTTTACCTTGTAAACACAGTATTTTATTTATTTATTTATTTATTTATTATCTTATTACAGTTTACACATCAAGCGGCACGGTGGCTTAGTAGTTAGTACTCTCGCCTTGCACCTTCTTGGTCTGGATTTGATTCCCGTCTCTGTGTGCATGGAGTTTGCATGTTCTCCCAGTGCTTGGTGGGTTTCCTCTGGGTACTCCGGTTTCCTTCCAATTGGTGTTCCCAAATTGCCCATAGTGTGTAAATGAGTGTGTGAGTGTGTGTGAGCCCTGTGATGGATTGGCACCATGTCCAGGGTATACCCCGCCTCATGCCCTAAGTTTCCTGTTTGCTACTCCAAATACAGATTTAAGTGGAGTTTAGCATCATATTATAAGAATAGTATTTTAGGTTCATTATTTAAGTTGTTATATACTCAAGTCCTGAGGTGCAGCCTAAAATTGTCAGACTTCATCAGCCACATTCGTCCATGGTCACTAACTTGCTTATTGCACAACTTTATTGATTTAAAATCTTTTTTTTCAACAGCATTTATCAAAGCAAGCAGAGTTGAAAAACTCTCAATTCTTTGAAAAACCACACCACGGATGTGTGTGTGTGTGAGGCTAATGACGTCAGTTGTGATGTTTTTTTATTGATATTTTGGCTTTTCGTTTTTTTGCTTTTCTGTTTTGCTCTTAAGGAGTGAATTGGTTAGTTTTTGTAAGTGTATTCCTTTTATATGTTTGCAATTTGCAATTCAAAGCTAAAAGTTTTTATTTTCTGGTTGTTTTCTTGCTTTTTTTATGTGTGTGTTTCGTTTTGCACTTCAGGGCTGAAAGTTTTTGTTTTCTCATTGATTTCTCTTTGTGTGTGTGTGTGTGTGTGTGTGTGTGTGGTTGCATTTTGCACTTCCGGGCTGAAGGTTCTTGTTTTGTTGCTGTTTTCTTGTTTTTTTGTGTGTTTGCATTTTGCACCTTATGGGTGAAAGTTTTAGTTTTCTTCTTGTTTTCTCTTCTTGTTTTGCACTTCAATCTATGTACTTCAACAGAAGCCCAAGATGTTACAACATTGTTTACATTGTTTCTATTTTTTTTCTTATTCCTCTTTTAGTGTGTAGGCTGTGTGTGAAAACCTTATTTTTGACTTATTACTTGGTGCAGTTGTATGCACTGGGACACTGCGTACTCTCTCTCTCTCTCTCTCTCTCTCTCTCTCGCTTATTGTTATTTTAGTTCTAATATTAGTCAGGTTTTTTAGTACAGTTGTTTGCATTTCATTATTTCATACCCAAAAGCTTAACATTTTTGTGATTACATTTTTGATTACATAAATCCACTCATTCAAATAGCTAAACATTAACCTATGGCAGGAAATGTGATCTGGTTCTAGAGGAAAACAAGTGGAACCTTCATCACTGCATCACTCTTACAGCAAATTCATTGCATTTTTAAATATCAGGGTTTCAAATGGTTTCACAATAGGGTTGAGTTTTGTTTATAAACATCTGGCTAGAGCTCTACTTGAACCGAAGCTCTGCTGTACTGTACATTACATAAGCCATAAGCTTATGATAAGAACAGGTTGGTGGGTTTTACTGTAAATATCTTCTTTTTTTTTTTTTCCTCTGATGAAGCAATAAATAATGTCACTAAGAGTGGAAAGTACTGTTGGGCAAGCATTGTTTCTCCTTGATGAAAAAATTTTAATTAACCATAAAACGCAAGCAAGAAGCTGTAATCTTATACAGTATACTGTTAATTCACAGAAAGTACACAATACTGTAGAATGTGTGAAAATATATTCAATTTACTATTTGATTTATATAGTCAAAAAAATTGTCATTGTCGCAAAGCAGCTTCACAAAATTAAAAGAACATTATGTAAATGTGTATAGATCAGAATGATTGGATTGTCCATGATGGTAAAGCCATGGGCGATGGCGACGGTGGCAAGGAAAAACTCCCTGAGATAGGAAGAAAACCTTGAGAGGAACCAGACTCAACAGGGAACCCATCCTCATTTGGATTAAAACAGATAGCAGGAATTACATGTCGACATACTGTGTGTTAGACAGCTGGAAGTTCAATAAAACAGAAGATGTCTAAGTTAACATGATGTCCAGTTCAGTTCAGCATGAGAATGAGTCAGACAGGAGTCTGGATCACTGGGAGCTCTGGGGCAGTGTGTGTAACTCCAAACCATCATGAAGCAGAATCCAGCTGGGGATGGTTCCTCTCTGGATGCCTTGGGATCCTCGCCGCATTGGCCTCTGTCTCCAGGAGTTGGCACAATCTCCAGCTGCTCAGGATGGGTAGAAAAAGAATAAGCATAGTTGACGTTCATTATATTAGCAGCATTAGAGTAGAGTGTGCATTTAGATGTACTGGGGTATGAGGTTATGGGATGAGTTATGAGTATGCCAGATTAAGGGAATGTGTCTTGAGTCTGCTTTTAAACTGGGAGACTGGGAGGAAGTGTCTGAGCCCCGAACACTGTCAGGAATTCCGAAGCTATTCCAAAGTTTAGGTATGAGAACGCTCTACCCCCTTTTGTGGGCTTTGATATTCTAAATATTATAAATCCAGAGTTTTGTGATCTTAAGGAGCGTGGCAGATTGTAACGTGTCAGAAGACCGGCTTTGATTTGATTATATTTGATTGACTCTATACTGCATGAAACAGTATCTAAATTACTTGAAGTAACAGCATTCTGTGTAGATTTCTATAGATTTTATTTTACAAAGTGAGGAGTTTTCAAACCCGCACAAGGTGTGCACTTCTTAAACTGTATATACAGTACAGATAAGCAAATAAGCAAAGCCCTTGAAGTTATCAAAAGATGTGCAGGAGGTATACAGCTGAGACGCACTAAAGCAATAAAGCCTAAGAATGACTGAATCAGGCAATGCATGCTGGAGGTCACAGGTACACTCTTTCATTAGAGTTTCTTATCTTACACACTTTACCAGCAAAAGCATTTACGAATTTGCAAAAGCAATTAGCCTACTATAAACAAATTCTACAGTAGACAAAAAAATAATAATAATAAAAAAAATCCAATCTTACAGTATTAGCTTAAATTATAATAATTTGCTTTGACCCATAATGATTTTTGTTTTCTTCAGACTCCAGTGATGAAAGAACTTCCTACGAGATACATGAAAGGACATAGTGGGTCTTTGATTGGGGGTACACAAATGATCCATGAAGCTAAGAAAAAATTTTTTTTCCACTAGACTAACTAGGAAATCAAATACATTTTTAAAGGTATTATGTCATGTATATAATGAAGAGTCTAGCAATTTCAGAAATGTAACTGTAATTGTAATTAAAAGTGATAAATGGCAATAATTAAACCATTTATTTTCTTACATAAGGAACAAAATAGGTCCTCAAGCGCAGGGAACAAACAGATTCAACATCCAGGTTATTAATTTATTATTTGTAGCTGCCTGGCAGACAAGCAGGAAAAGAAAATAACTCCTATTCCTCATCACTGACTTTTGAAAAACAAGATTAATACTGTAACTACATATATACTGTATAGTGCAGTACTTGTTCTGAAACCCACAACTTGCAGCAATACACACATTAGCCTAGTCGTGACAAGTCGTGTGTGTGTATATAGCAATGTGTGAAGGGGCTTTTAAACCATCAGACATCAAAAGACTGGTCTTCACCATGCCACTATGTCCTGCTTAGAGCATCTCCAGAGTGGCACATTAGGAGGAGGAGAATGATTTAAAGCCATGCTCGAATAAGCAGCCCTGCCAACAGACAGAAGTGAAGGACAGCTGGAGATTGTCCAAAGACAAGTAGCTTGGCAGTGCACTTTAATCTTCGGGGAGTCATACCCCTTCAGTGGGTCCATAAAGTGGAGATGTTTGCTATTTCTGTTTTATCTCTGAGATCTAAAAAATGTCAGGCCAGCAAACTATTAAGTAAAACTGGAACACAACACACCATGCAGTATAATGTAAATACAGGGACAGTTAAAAAAAAAAACTTGAGGAATTGAAATTGGAAACTTCTTTAAGAACAATGTTGATGCATTGCATGGTACCCAGAATTGTATTACATCATTGAACTATGGATATGAGTAAGACACCATTGCATTTTAGTTGCTGTGTCTGGAAAATAGAAATGTTTTGTTTTTGCTTGTTTTGGGAAAAAAAAATCTTGTCAGTATCCTTCTTATTATGAAAACCATGCAACTTCACTTCTCATTTCCCTTCAACAGGGACCTATTAGGTAAACCATCCTCCAAATCACGTGACGCCAGCCAACCACATCTTTTCGAACTGCTCGCTCACACACCATTGAGGGCGAGCAACACACTCGGAGGACAGCGCTATCCGCTCCTTC
>JAOVVB010033060.1:0-15489 GCA_028570985.1 Heterobranchus longifilis
ACTTTAATCTCAGAATTCTGACTTTAAAGTCAGAATTTACTTCTTTTTTTTCACAGTGGCCCTAATCCTCTTCCGTAGAATACAACATGATCATAAACTAATATTTGTTGTGAGGGGCTTCTACTGTGAGTCGTGTGTGTTTCGTGTGGTTTGTCCCTCTTCTCTTCCTGTACCAACTGAATGCTAATCACATGACCAGGCAGGGCTGCTGCTGCTGCTGCAGCTGGTGTTGTCGAGCTGTCAGAGAGAATCCAAACTGTCAACCACACAGTTATTATTGGATTATTCTGTAAGTATAACAGATCCATCGTATTGATTAATCCGCGAGTATTTGTTTCTGTGAAGTTTGACGTTATTTATCTCCGTGTTTTGAACAACGAGATTAAAGAGACGATGACTACAGAAAGCGAGAGCTGCTGTTAGCATTCTGTAGCTAACGTTACAATCTCTGTTCAGTGTAACGGCGGACAACGTTGCATAAATATTAAACAATATAACTCTAGCCGATGCAAATATCACATATCGAATAAAATGCTGCTCGCTGGCAATCAGAAAAGCAAATACTTATCGTCTAGTTGGGTTTGTTTCTCACTGACTGCGTGGGTTGGACACATAAGCTAGTGGGTTAACTATATGCAGTCTTAGCTAGCTAATGTTAACGTTACCTGGTAGGATTTAGCGTTAAAACCTAATTCAGGTGCACTTACATGCATGAGATCGAGAAAACATTTGCAATGTTAAGTCACTGTAATCGTTGTAAATGATGTGTAAGATTTGTGCAACTCATAAAACTGTCTGTAGGAAAGTTAGCTTGTTAGCAAGAATAATAAAAAAGGACATGCAGGATTCTGTAGTGGACTCGAGCGGGTGTAAATTTGAACCTTTGTTACTTCACTCGTGAGAGCAATATTACATGATAATAAGCCTAAATCTGTATTATTATACTAAATAGGAAATAGAATTTCTTTCAGCTCCACAATCCTCTCTAATGTAGTCAGATATTGCTGTGCTGCTGTTTATTGCCCTGCCTCCCATGTTTTAAGCACATATAAAAGTCACATCATTAGATTTGCAAAATGATCAACCAGAATACATGTTTTTAAATGTGTTGGACTTTTGGGCAAGTTAGTAAATATTTTAAGCCCCCAAAGTATCTGGAATTTCATGGATTGTTAAACACGTGTAGCCTCTCAATCTGCTTTTCCCTGCTCTTCAGTGTCCCAGGATTTCCTCTGGCGTGATGGAGCTATTATGGGGTGGGTTGCACGCCCCATGACATGTGGACCAAAGCAAGAATCTCCCACCTTGCATCTCTTCTCCAGCAACAGAGCTGACAACTGTCATGGCCTCCGGTTATCCGCCCCCCTTTGAGGGCACAGGGGAAGTGAAGGAGGGTTTTCTTTGCCCACTGTGCCTAAAGGACCTTCAGTCATTCTACCAACTCCAAGACCACTACGAAGAGGAGCACTCTGGGGACGACCGCCATGTTAGGGGACAGCTCAAAAGTGAGTCCCATTGATTGTACTTGCTGACTCTGTGCTCACAGCCACAATGTCATTCAAGTCTTATCATATGCAAAACGAAGACTAAAGAATCAAAAATAACTTTTTAATGTCTAGTTTAGCAAAAAGACTGTGGCTTATTTGAATTTGTTATAAGGGCACTGCAGTGTATGACTAGGGGAAATTGTTGCCAGGATGAATTGGCAACATATTCTGCTGCAGGGAGGGACAGTTGATGGAACAGGAAAATGAGGAAATAGTAGATAGGAAGATTCTTGGTTGGAAACAGAGGCATGCAAGGGGGTCAGCCAGGTTTGTTGTTCAGATTAGGTAATGAAACTGGAAACGAGTGGATGTTCTTGTAGACCTGGAGGTAGTTGTGTCCTAATTTCCTTTGTGCACAGGTTTGGTTCAGAAGGCAAAGAAAGCCAAAGACAAGCTGTTGAAAAGGGATGGAGATGACAGAGTGGATACAGGCAGTTATGAGTCCTTCTACTATGGCGGCGTGGACCCCTACATGTGGGAGCCTCAGGAACTGGGTGAGACCGGAAACTGGGTGGAAATAAATCTCCACTCCATCTTTTTGTTTTTTTAGCTTGGTTTGTTATAACATTTGGATAAAATGAGATAAGTGTTGATAAGAATGACTAAGAACACCTTTAAGCAACAACCACATGCTGAACTCTTACATTTTCTGTTCTCTTTGCGTTTGTAGGAGCAACCAGAAGTCACCTGGACTTCTTTAAAAAGCACCGGGCAGCCAGGATAGATCACTATGTCATTGAGGTCAACAAGCTCATCATTAGACTGGAAAAGGTATGTTTACAATAGCACAAATCACAACTCATTCACACCATAAATCTCTTCCTGCTGTTGTTAAAATTACACTTCAGATGGGCGTAACTGTGCCGACTCATTGACCATGTGAACTGTTGTTTCAGTTGACGTCGTTTGACAGGATCAACTCCGATGCCGCCAAAATCAGAGGTTTGTCCATGTGTGTTTTCATTACAACTCTTGACTCCTCTAAATGTCAATATTTATTATTATAAACTAATGTGTTCCTCCTGCTTTTATAGCCATCGAGAAGTCAGTGGTGTCATGGGTGAATGACTCGGATGTCCCGTTCTGTCCCGACTGCGGAAATAAGTTCAACATCCGGAACAGGCGGCACCACTGTCGCCTCTGTGGGTCCATCATGTGCAGGAAGTGCATGGAGTTTGTCCCCTTACCTTTGGCTCGTACGTACCAATGGAACTCTAACAAACTAGAGGACGTTTTGCTATATGTGTGTGTCTAAATGCTGTGAAATTTTGCCTGTTCACAGAAAAGCTCATCAATGGGACACGAGAGGCCCTGTGTGTACCTGGAAGCCCCATTCAGTCCCAGTCTCCCCCAGCAGGAAGCGGCGGCGGCGGCGGCACTGGGATGGGCTCCAGGAGAGGCAGCATCAGCAGCCTGAGCAGCGTTACCTCCATGCTGGAGGAAAAGGATGACGAGAAGATTCGCTGCTGTCACCACTGTATGGACACACTGCTGAAGAGACAGCAGAAGTTGGAGGAGAAGGACCACATGCCAGATGTAGTGAAACTTTACGAGGTTGGCACATCAAACTATCGCACAGTTAAAATGAAAAGGATCACTACATTTTACAATCTGTCTCCTTTTCTGTTCCCACTAGCAGTGCAGTTCAGTCTGAGTCTTGAGTTTACACTGTTGCATCCTTCCTGTCATTCTGTGTTTGTCTTTTGGGGTTTCCTGTTGTTCACTTGCTCAAAACTTGTCTTCCTGTCAGAGGCTGAGGATGTGCATGGAGAAGGTGGATGAAAAGGCTCCAGAATACATCCGAATGGCCGAGTCGCTCAAGTAAGGCCCCATTAAATAAGCAGCATGTGAGAAATAATCTTCAATCTTTGGCTTGAGACAATGCTTGTTTACCGTCGTGGCTTTATGCTTTCACAGCGCTGGAGAAACCACATACAATCTTGACACTGCTGGTGGACTGAGACTGGAAGTGCAGAAATACTACGAACTAATCGATGCTCTGAGGTAGATGCCGGTCCTCCGAAATGACAGCATTTCAAAATTGAACAGAAGTCTTCTATCATGTTTTTCAGAGTTTTTAAAAGGATCAAATGGAGTTCTGTATTTTCTTCTCAGTAAGAGGATTTTAACACTAAGAGCAAAAGATGATCCACCGCCGCATCCAAAGGCCCTCCAGCTGCAGAGGATGATCCGCTATACAGCCACGCTGTTTGTCCAGGTGAAGTTCAGACAGTTCTCAGCATGAAAAGAGAAACAAGCCCCATCAAATGTGGTTACACAGTATCTTTACTCTGTTACTGGGGATGTTAATAATTCACCATTAACCAACAATACGAATTTTGACTGATTAATAAAATATCAGTTAAACAGTTAAAAAAATATTCTTTATTTTAGTAATTAAAAAAAAAGCTTGCTGCATGGTAAAAGAAAAAAATAGGCTATACAATCTATTTCTTAACTTCTAGCAAGTTGCGTTTTAAGCTCTTTTTCTGCTAAGTTTGTGGCTCTCACGACCGACTGCTGCACGGCGCTCACAGTGGAGCAATACGTGACATGCCACTATATCACTGAGGACTGGCGAGTTAAATAAAAATAGTAAATAGTATGCCACGGCTGACAACCTCGCAGCTCAACTAAGTGATGCGGCGGAGACGGGCTCGGACAGACGGTCTTTCTCTGAATTCAAATAAACAAAAACGCCGGCACTCACGGATAAGTAGTGGTAGTCTCTTCTTCATAGTGGGCAAAAGAAACCAAAACGAATGCGTTTCAGCTAGGAGCCATCATCAGCGTCATGCTGCTAGTTATCCGTAAATGCCTGTGTTTTTGTTGATTTGATCTCCAGCAGTACCGGGCCCCTGATACATCTTTAAAGATTTAGAGCTGTGCGTGCTGCCACTTTTCAACATTATATTTCCCTGAATTCACCCATTCTTTGTGTCCTTCTTGTTTTAGGAGAAGCTGTTAGGTCTCATGTCTTTACCCACTAAGGAGAAATATGAAGAGCTGAAAGGAAAGAGGAAAGAGGAACAAGAGAAGAGACTGCAACAAGAGAGACTGGTGAGATTGATACTTCTCATTCTTCATTCCAAACAAGTTACTAAATGCTCATACTTCATATATTTCCCTGCTCAACAGGCAGCCCAGCTGGAGCCCCCGAAGAGGAGGCAGGAGTCTGAGAAAAACCGTCCCAGTACCAACGGAGAGCTGCCGCAGGCCCCTAGAGCTCCACGTATGACCAAAGCCGGTGGTTGGTTGCCCTCTGCGGACTCCGTCCACACACGCAGCGAGCTGGAGGACCCCCTCCTGCAGCAGATCGAGAACATCCAGTCATTCCTTCGTCAGGCACGGGAGGCCCAGAGGACAGACGAGGTGGCCATGTTGGAGGAGAACCTGCGTCAGCTGCAGGACGAATACGACCAGCAGCAGACCAGCCTGGCCATCGCGCTCTCCCAGAAGCTGGCTGAGGAGGAGAGCTTGCAGCAGGGGGAGCTCAATCGCCTGGAAGCCCGGGAAAGGGAGGAGAGGGAGCATTGGGGCCCCGTTGTGGGCTCCACCACCCAGCCTTCCTTCACCTGGGAGCGGTCTCTGGACATCAGTCCGGCAGCGGGCTTCCAAGGAGAGGAAGACGATGAAGAAGAGGACCTGACTCCGAAAGCTGAGAGGAGTCCGTCCTCTGTAAGAGCGTTCCCTGCTCTCACGAGCCAGGAGGAGTCGCCTCCCAGGTTGAGGAGCTTAGGAGGGCATGTAACCCCCCCTGGTGGTGAAGGACAGAACACCGACTCCCTCAACCCTTTCGACGAGGAGGACTCTACTCCCATTGAGGAGGATCCATCCAATCCCTTCTTTGAGGACATAAAGAAGGAACACAAAGAGGTAAGCAACGGGAAGAAAGAATACAACCCATTCGACGAAGAGGAAGAGGAGGCCGAACAGGCTGAGGCCGAACAGGCTGAGGCCGCACCTGGCAACCCCTTTGAGGAGGACGACGGCACCGACGCAGGTAACCCTTTCCTGGAAGCTTCGGGGAGTTCTCCGGGAGTCTCGACCAACCCCTTCGACGGGGATGACGACGAGGTTTTGCCCGACGTGGACATGATAGAGGAGGAACTGCTGCTGCAGCAGATCGACAACATTAGGGCCTACATTTTTGACGCCAAGCTCAGCGGGCGTCTCGACGAGGTGGAGCTACTGTCGGAGAACCTCAGAGAGCTACAGCACACCCTACAGGAACAGAAGAAGAAGAAGCACTGACCCCTTTTCCCTCGAACCCCCCCCCCCCCCCCGATTACCTGCTACTTACCAAGTCCTAAAGGCTAGCTCACTTTACATGACTAATGAGCCCACTGGTTTTAGTGTGGGTGAGGTCTGCTGCACCACAAAAAGATTAGGTTAGTCCCAAAATTTAATCTGTGCTAGAGCTCAGTAGCCTGGAGTAACTCCCTTCATTTCCAGACATCTTTCTAAACCACTTATTCTGTACAGGGTCGCAAAAGGGCTGGAGCTGCATATCCCAGCATGCACAGTTTTGAAGCACTGCAAGTCATTTGTACAGGCATGTTGCTGAAGATATTAACCCTGTTGTATCAGGGCAAACATGAACAATGGAAGACAGAAGAATGCCATTTAAAAGTTTTTTTTAATGGGACAGTCAGATGGTTGTTTGAGTGGCGTATGGCTGTGGAAGTCAGGATGTATGATTTGGCTCTCTGGCAGAAACTATGAACAAAGTCAAAATGTAAACGTGGCCAAGGATGAACAAATGGGAGCCATGATGCACGTTTCAAAATCTATCGTTGAACAAAACAACTTTTTTTTTCCACATTTGTGGTAGTACTCCCCAAGGCTTTGATGTGTAAAATTGGTGGAGTTGCCCTTTGATTCTATTGATATGAGCAGCGTCTTTTTGTAACTACAATTTGAGATTATTTGTGGCCATTGAAACTCCTGCTGTTAATTGAAGCAATACCAAAGAACCAAACCACACATTACTGTTCTAACTGGGCCATGAACAAAAATAACCATCTGAACATTTAATTAGAAACAAATGAAAAGTTAATTTGCAAAAACAGATAAAAGTCATTCTTAAAATGAATAAACCAACACTAGTATGATTGATATTGAGTGCACAATAATACAAAAAAAGATTTAGGATTTAAAAAAAAAAAATCAAAACTCAAGTTTGATTGAAATTTCCTGGGTTGCACACACAAAAGAACATGTAGAAAAATAAATAACAACAAAAATATCTGTTTTTGCAAATAAATGAACCCTTCAAATGAAATTAGACTTTATGACCATATTTGGGCAGCCTAGTGTTGGAAGAAAACTGATCATTAAATAAGTTGTTATATATTAAAATTGAATCACAGCAGGCTTAAATGACAAATTCAGTCACACTTGTCGTTGCAGACCACTTTGTCATAGATTTATAAGGGAAATTAAAGGCACATTACACAGAATCAAGCCATTGTTGTTGCTACTGTTGTAAGTATCCCTCATACCGACTATGACAACAAAAGCTTTTAATCCTTATTCATACTATAAATAACCACATGTACATCTGCGATACAATGTCCATGACAGGAGTTGAATAAGTATTTGTTCTAACAGCTGTTAATTTCTGTTTCAGTGAAAATTGCTTTTTCTGTAACACTGAATTCAAATGAACATGTTTACCTATCTGTTTTCTGTCTGCATGGTCAAGCAGATTCGGTTCAGTAATCTTTTATTTTGAGCATCTTGTCTATGTCATGTTGGCATGGGTGCATTTTAGACCTTTGTTTTTAAAGCATCTTAAAATGCCACATTGAGCCAAATGAACAAAGCGTTTTCTGCGTCCTACTGAGTGTAACCCCTAAAGGTTGTGATCTTATTGTTAACAGTGAATATGTTTACATGCACACTAATATTCCATAAACAGCATATTCCATTTGGATATTCGGAAAAAGGCTTTTTCTGAATATAGCATTTCCCGATAAAGACGTGGGATATGGCGGTATTATTCAGGTTTTAGAAGCATTCTTTGGACATGCATACAGCGCATTAAGAATATGCGTCTCAATTAGGATTTTTACCGCAGTTTGCACGAGGTTACGGCCGGTTTCCGGCTTACGGTCAGCTCTGTGCGTTGCTATGGTTATTGTCCACAAAGAGGAAGGAGTAGAGAAAGAAAAGCCCACATTTGTGGTCGGAAGGAGAAACACACCTACTTTTAAACATTATGGAGACAACGCCTGATGCACTGAGCGGCGAGGTCTGATCGAGGGTGCTGTCACGGCCGGAGCCGCGAGCCACCTTCACGTGAAACATTCTGAAAAGTGGATATCAACAGGTATTTGTATATGCGCAAATATAACGGCGTTCTTTTCAAGAAGGTGGTTGAAGGAATGAAAGAGGGAGGCTGCGCTCTATTTTGACGTCTGCATGTAAATGGGAATATTACTGGAATCTTCATTTTCGTTAGCCATGTAAACGGCTTCGTAGGAATATTGTCTTTTTCGGAATAAGGGCAAAAACCAGAATATGTTGTGCATGTAAACGTACTCAGTGGCACTACTGATCCAACTGAGCACTTGGGTTGCATGATGACTCGTGTCTGTTTCGGTGACGTGCTGTTTGACGCTGGTTTTTCTATGGAGCTAGTGGCCAAGCTTGTCTTCCTGCTTTCATTTTTTTTTAATACATTTGGACAAACCGATAAAATCTCTCAACACATAGCTCCTGTTCCGTGCTGTCAGCCAAGATCTGTATGTAAAGCATGTAATCCGTTCAGTAGTTTCATCTAAGAAGTCCATTCAAAGTTCATCCAACCAGCATTCACTACGAACATAATAAACACTATCTGCCAAGGCACATTCAAGTCAACAAATGAGAATTCACTAAAATCTCAGTGTGTACAGAAGTTTATCTGTATTTGCAACTAAATTCTTAGGTCAACAACGCAACATTTTAGTCAGGTTTTTGTTTGTCAGATAAATTAACACTACATGAATGCCAGCAAGTATTATACCACTCACAGTGCTGCTAAGTCCTTACATGAGTTTGTCATAGTGCTTTCCTGTCCATCAGAATGTCCATATTTCTCTTCATAAACAAAAACGGTGTTTTGTGTCGTCTGTTGATCTCGCACTGCTTATCTGTGAAGATTTTAAGCAAAACGTGACACTGTAAATGTTTTGTGACGGTGTGACTAACTCGAGGAGCTTCTTCATTGTGTATTAGCAGTTGATTTTTAGCTAATTTGGTAAAAACATTTTAGACACAGACATCAATTTATTAACTTGAGAAAATTCCATCTCATGAGCACCAATAAAAAAAGTTGTCTCTGTAAAATGTTTCTTGTTTTTGTCATGAATCTGGTGAACATGTGTTGAATCTCAACTTGCCTGTCACATGAAAATATTGTGGTTATGCTTACTTAGGATTTAGATTTTCCTAATGTTTACACAGAGTGACAACAACAGCCTTGCAGGCAAATCCTTTTTTATTTAAATGTTTATATTTGCTAGATGTAAATCGCATCCGGATGCGTGGTTTTTTCAACAAGGTCACATCACGTAAAAACACCAGGGGCTCTTCTCATTTGTCTGTTTTGTGCCTTCTCGTCTCCTCCATCCTCCAAAATCGATCTCAGCGCATCAATTCCCAAAATGCATCTCAAGGAGGCTTTTCGAAGGAGCTATGAGCAAGGATGCACAGGTATGTCCTTTGCGGAAGTCTTTTGGGCACCCGTGACGTATGAAAGAGTTGTGACAGCTTTGCCATTCAATTGACTAAGATGTGAGTAAAGGAAAGGAGGGTGTACAAACTGAGAAATGAGAAGATGTCGTGTTGGTCATGGCAGCCTGGAGGGTGTCAGTCCAGCCAGTGACGTTCTCACAATGCACAGCATAGTGGGACCCGTTTTAGTTACACATATTTACAGCAAAATATGCAATGACTGCAGTTGTCCTTTTCATGTAATCCTACAAAATCAAAACATCAGAGTGCCAGAATATTGTCCAGTACTCAGCTTCTCACTCCTGTGACGCTGCCATCTGTGCACGATATTTGCCCGTCATCTCCTTGGGCAGCGGCGTGCTGCCAGGACACGGCACCTGGCCCGCCACCTCACAGATACACTCCCTCAGACAGTACTTTTTGGGCCCAAAGTTGGCGGGGTTGGAGGCCTGCATCTTGGCTTGAGCCTCAGCTTGTAACACTTCTCTGCAAACAGAGATGGAGTAAAATCAATACATTTATAGATCATCTGGTCACTGCAGGGATAGGACTTTTTCACGTTAGATATTTGACATGTCATTGTAGGAAAAGCACAGGGGTAAATAATAAAACTAATGATGGCTGAATTTCATTTATAAATAGTGTTGCGATGGGTCTTACAAGTTGAATTCCAATGAAGTGATACAGTTTAATAATTTATTTGATCTTGCCAAGTGAAATGGTAAATGATTATTACTCTAAATCATCAGCATACATAGTCACAAGTATCTAATATTTGATTTATTTAATATCACCCAGCTCTAATTACAAACAAATATAATCAAGCAGGTGTCATGAAACATGGCCCACACTTAACACACAACAACGCTTAACTCATAAATAATTGCCCCTAGTGGGATTAATAAAGTTGAATTGAACTCTGAATATTTTAGAATATCTTACTCTGATTTGCCCAAAATCTTCTTAACGTGTTGTGAAATTTGTTTGTGGTCCTTCCCTTCCACATCCACCAGAACTTGTTCCCCATCGTCTGCAAAAGAGACATCATATCAGGATATCAGCTCAAGCTTGATACAATACATGATAAAAAATTATGGTAATAATAATAATAATAATAATAATAATAATATGGGTTTAAACAACAGTGCAAGGCTACACACCCAGGTAGAACTTCAAGAATGGTGATGGTGTCATATTTTTGAACATCATTATTTGGAGCCACTGGTTTTTGTACTGAATCTGAGGAATATTGAAGAACACAAACTTTCTGCAAAACAGAGAGTACACAATTTAAGAACAGCTTCACATGACAGACTGTCTGACTTTCTTAAATACATTTTTTGAGAACCAAACTGCATTATAAATTCCAAGTTCATCTTTTAAAAATTCTTCTTGGTTCTGAATGGACCAAACCACGAGTGCTTCATTTACCCAACTATTCCTTACTATTTTCATATCATTAATTGGCACAGCAGTGGTCTACGTGAGTTTTCTGAAGTTATTTAATCTATATATGTCCATATTACTCATGATCTTTGGACATTGTCTCATGCAATAGCTATATAAGTTGTTATAATGTGAAACACTTACACACTACCTGTCTTAAGTGTTATTTTGGGGAGAAAGCAAATGCTGGTACTTAATTACTTGTGCAGGAAATTAGAAGTGATGGCCTATTTTATACAGTTTATAGTGATGGCTAGATAGTCAATTAAACAAATTAAAAAACAAATTACATCTGAAACGATTAACGTTAGTTGATTTATTTATTAGTCAATCAACAGAAAATTAACTGATATCTATTTTGATATTAATCGCTTATGCCAAAAATGACCTGGTTGCACTTTCTTTGTCTTCTATAATTGAAAAGAGACTACATTTGGTTTTTGGACTGTTTTTCAGACAAAACAAGAAATTTGAAGACGTCGACCAGGGCATTTTTCGCTATTTTCTGACATATTATTGACCAAACAATTAGCCAATAAATATATTAATGGGGAGAAGAATCCGCACAATTATATGAAATAATAATTTGTTACAGCCCTATAATCACAGCATTGACATTTAGAGTCAATTCCACTTTTAATAATAAGTGAGTGACTATGTACTTGTATTCTATGAAATGAGACAGAATTATGCATGCCACACTGCCGCCACCTTTGTGTTTTTATGTCACTGGAATAAAAGTGGTGGTGGTACTTAACATGTTTTGCGACATATGTGTGTTTTAGCGTTAGCTCGCTAGCTGTTGTTAGCTCTGACCTTGCTCCTTCGCTGAGCTCTCCATGTGTGTTGTAATTGACTGTCATGATCTTCACTCTGTTTTTAAAGATGATGTCGCCCTTCTGGAGGTAATCCAGAGTCCTCCTGATCGGAAACCTTCCTTTCATAGGCATTTTAAAGTCCTTTTTTATTTACAAATTATCATTTGAAAGCAGCCTGCTCCTCGAGTCCGTCGCACAAGCACACGAAAAGGCGCCTTGTGATGACGTTAAACGTCGCTGTCACCCGAGCAACCGAGGGTCGTGTCTAGAAGATAACCCTAGACTTACGAAAACCATGGCGTAAACGGGCAAAAACTCTCGCGAGACTCATTTCCCAAAGACCTAACCGTAACCATACTATTCGAGGTTAATACCTAACCATACCCATCTAACCATACCATTAAAGATAAACGCATAACCATACGAATCACTTTAACTATTCGAGTTTAATGCCTAAATTGACCAATCTCGCGAGGCTTTAGTAAATCTAAGGTTACCTTCACTAGTAGAACGTATGGATGATCCAGAGGGGACGGGCGAAGGCATGACCCTTTTTCTGATTGACCACAATCAAAAAATATATTTTTTAAATCTCCCATTTTATCAGAAAGAGGGGATTCTGGCAGAAACCCTTCAAATCTCATTGGGCATAATTTCACTTTAGATGTGATATCCAAGTATTGGCAAACATCAGACAGAAGTTTTCATAATGAACAGACTCAGTATTGTTATATTTCATAATTGTTTATTTCTTTTATAGCGTGTGGCTTCTCTGAAGCCTCAGAGACTGGAATGCTGATACAGGAGCTCAGTCAATACATTTGTTTTAAATCTTCATCGGTGTGAGGTAGAAATGTGGGGTTGTCACAAACTTGAGCAAAACATGAATGTTGTTTCTCAATCTCAATGTTTGAAGAAATACATTTTACATGAGCAGAAAAACAAAGTACATTTTACATTGTATAAAATTGTATTGATAGGATACTCAATCCACAAAGCTGAAAAAAAAAAATCTCATCTAATATCCTCTAATGTTGGAGCTGCTCATGGTAAATAGTTTAAAGCCACAACATTTAAATAAACATTTTTCATACAGCATTTAATAAAATGCACTTAAGCAACTTCTTCATGCACTGCAATGCACTATAAAATTTATATAACAATGCTCCTTATTAGGGCAGACAGCGACAAGATTATAAAATCCGGCTTAAAAACAACATGCACTCATTTTAATGAAACTACATGTACAAAGGTCATTTCACAACAGTGCCTTTACAAACAGTCTGTATGGGTTTTAAACCCCAAATATTACAATTGACATTTATTTCACAAGACATAATCCTTATTGACTTCTTTACATTCCCGTTATCATTCATGTTGCTGTGGATGCGTATTCTGAACCTTTATACAAGTGAGCCGCTGCGTGTCTCTATGAGACATCAGCGCACCCGGGACTGGCTACCCAGAAAATCTTGGTTTTTTTTTTAAATCAGGGAAACCTGCCCAAAAGTACTTTAAGTACACTTAGTATGCAACAAGCAAATTTGTTCACAACAAATTAAAGTTTTTAGAAAACATACAAAACACAAAGTTTTAATCAGCATGAACACAGTGGAACGCCACAAAAGCTGATTGATGTGCAGAGTACAAATGCAAACACAAATACAAAAACAGTAGCATAATAGCTAGCTACACATGAGTAACATTTCTGAACATCTTTAAGATAATCAAATTCCTTAAAAGAAATAACTGCCATTGATAAATACACGTACAAAATGCAGATTGAGATGAATCCTCATGACACTGATGATGGGACAGAAGGAATTAACATATAATTGATTGTCGTAAAGGGAAAAGTGATGAGGTGATTGCACAGGTTATATTATTAGCAACATAGTCATGATAATCCAGAAATAAGTGCAGCTAAGCATAAAAACACTCCCAAAGCTAAAATCTCTGAGATGTAATTCAGTATTAAAAAAAAGACACATGGTCAGTTTAACTGGCTAATTTGGCTAACGTGACTTCGTGAACGTGAGTTAAAAGTGAAACTGAATGAAATCCGACGTTGGTCAAGTTGTAATGCACTGTGTGGTAGATAAATGCTATGAAAGACGGTCCATATGAATACGAGTGAGTAAGGATTAATTAACTGAGGTTTGAGTTAGTTTTTGTACCTGATTGGAGCTCTCATTCCAACTGTTGTATTTATTTAAAGTAAAGAACTGTACATTAATGTCTCGCTTCTTCGAGGAAATAATTACAAAGCATGTTTCAATTCCTTGTTGTATGACATTCAGGAAAAAGTCATACTTAGCCTGAATCCTCACTTTAACAGCGTGGTCATTAAAACAGCAGTTTATACTGCGCCACTGTTCTGAAATACCTACATAAACATATACCTTACAAATTCAAAATACACTTTTAAAGTAAGCACTCAGATTTACTTTAGTCTTTAGACTTTTAAACAGGTGAAATTCCACTTCCCACGTAGGATTTCTGTTTAAGCTTGTTGACACAGCTCATTTTATCTGCAAGCTACTGCTAAATGTGATCAACATGAGAGCATGGTAAGGCTTATATAAGACGAAAAGAAGGTAAAGTTCATATGTAATTATCTTGAAGTGCCATAAAGACATTAAAGGAGATGAGCGCACTCAGCGCAGCTGCAGAGGATTCCTTTTCCTGAAATTCAATCACACTGCGTCAGCTCCAGAAAAACATTCCAAGTGTCATCCTGGCTTTCCAATCCCAGATTATCTTAATCTACCAAGGACTCCTGAATGACTTTGCACCATGCATCGTTACAAAACAAGGAGCCGCTGCAGGATTTTGGACAGGGGTTCAACGGTAAAACCCCACGAGAGACAAAGAAGAGTACCTGAAGTGGAGACTCGACAGTTCTGGGTGCTGGAGCCATGGGGTGTCATTCTGTAAGGTCAGACTCCTGGCTGTTATACTCCGCCGTCTCCATCTTGAGGATGTAGGGAATGATGCTGTCAATAGAGACGTTACCGATCAAACCGGTGAAGAAGAGCTCCTCTGTGATGCCCGAGTTCATGAGGCGCAGGGCCGGCAGACGAGTCAGGATACGGGTCAGTCTGGGAAAACAAGCACACAGTAAGTCCTGCAAAGTCATCTTGATATTTTAGGATGATCCTGACAAAGCCGGAAGACAAATGGATGTCAGTTAGCCAAACAGACTATTTAAATCCTCCTTTAAACTGGATGTTATTTAACACTATTAATAACATGAAAGTGGACAGTGTTACTATTAGTTTTTCATATAACATAGCTATCCTGGATTTGTCTGTTTAGGCTCAGTTTCTTTATTTCTGTATCGGTCACATTTGCAATCGTACTACAACCACGAGGAGTAGACTTTTCAACCTGTTACACAATACTTCTACCTTTCAGTACTTTAACTAGATCTTAATCACAGCACGCTGTGTCCAGGGGGTTATAACTAACTCAGTTTGGTGGGAGGTGTGTCCTGTGACAATAAATATACTAAAGATCAGCCTCACACTAATTTACACAAATGTGGATACATTTTTGTTTTATCAACACATAATGTCTTTTTTTTTAGTTGAACTACTCTACTGCTCTGTACCTTAAAGAGCCCCTCCAGTGAAAAGTTTTTAACCTTTGTTAAACCTTTAACATGTCTATATGGTGCTACAAGACATATCATGAGTGAAATGAGCAGTCAACACCATGGCTGAGAATGTCTGCCTTGAGACTGCAGTGTGTCAACAACAGTCTCAAAGTCCGGATTCAGACAGACAGGTTTTATGACATCATAAGTCTAAGGAACCAATCAAGTCACAAGAGTAGATGTGCTTCCAGCCTTTAACTTTTTTTGGGGGGGGAAACCATGTTAAACAAAATATTGTATTTTTACATACTTTAAAATGTGTCTGCAGGCCTTTAAGCTCTCAAGGAATAGAGGATAC